>CM074928.1:23018631-23025329 GCA_037576815.1 Pangasius larnaudii
AACTTCAGTGGCAAAACATCTGGAGCGTATCTCCGTGATGCAGATCCCTCAGTCTCCCAGCGAGCAGCCTGATTAGATCTTGATTACTGTGTCCTCTCAGTGTCCCTTTATCAGCATCGGTACGGCTGTTATCTCATCTTTGGCGTATCTGCGCAATCAAACCTGCTTCTAGTGGCAGACTGTGACTCTGTTTAGATCTCATTTCATGCATTCTGTATCTAGACTGAAGATTTTTAAGCTTGTCTCTGGATTTGAGCCGGATTAAAGTCTTTCTGCTCCATCACATGCTTAATATGCAAATTAGTTTAGTAGATTCCATCGACTTCCTGTTTGGTTCCTCGTTTTCTCATTTGTTTCATGCAAAACATTTGGATACATCAAAAAAATCATGACGTTGCGTGTAGTAAAAGGATCCAGTCTCTATGGAGAAGACTTCGAGTTGGATAGAAAAGCCATCATACCGAGAGAAACCGTGAAACGAAACACACACACGGCGTGACACGAGGGCGACGTGCAGTGACTGCATTTCAGTGTAGCACAAATGCAACACAGTGATGAAACTGAAATGCAAGGCAACAAGTAATTACATTCACTTTATAATCTTAAAAAAGCAATCCACCATTTGTTTTTTTTTTTTAAAGTACAATGATTAGACTCAGAGGAAATAATTTCCATAATAAAATATTGTTCAGCTTTTATGAAACACACACAGGAGGGTTATCTTCTCATCGTGCTTCTGCATGACAAGCATCGTAATCGTTCTCTCTCGGCTCACCTCAGCTTCCACGTCCCTCTGCTTCGGTCACGTTAGTGCGGTCGAGCTGAAGCGCACAAACACAGCACGCAAACAGCAAGACGGCAAACGTGACGATGAAGGTTATTGGCAGCTCGTTATGGCAAGAGAAGGTGATGAAGGGCAGCGACCAGCAGAGGGCGATGTGGAGCGCTGACACAGACCAGGGCTGAGACACTTCTCAGCTTAACGCTGCGGTATGAACAGTTATTCATGATAAAAATAAGAAAATATTCATTGTGACTGATTCAGAGGAGAGCTTTCATTACAGAATTTTCAGATGTTTGCATAACAATACGCCATCACGCAAAGCTAGTCAGCTCAGACAGATCGAAAACTACAATCCAGATCCGAAAAAAAGACACTCAGAGGATAAGAGTGTGTAAAGACAACTAGATATCTAAAGTTATCCAGTTATCACTAGCATCAACCTCAGAGCTGCAGTGATACAGTTACCCAGACTGAGTTTCAGCTAGCTAGCGGTATCCGGCTAGTTCGCTCCATTCACTCTGGTGAATGTGGCGAGTTGTGACACGATGATGGTGTTTCTCAACGTGGCAGAACCCGTGGAACTCGATCATAGTTAGTGTTGGGTGTCATTTTAGTCAAACGGTATCTGAAGACTTCAACAACACGACACAAATTCAAGAACCAAGCTAGAGCTTGACGAAGATCAGAATATCACTCAGAATGTATTTTATAAATCACAACACACCCATCTAACGTAAAATCTCAATATTTCTGCTCAATTGCTTCTGTCCCCTCTAACGTCCTCAAGAGCTAAAGAACAATGCTCGATCATCAGACTGCTAATGATCCAAAACCGGAACACCGATACGGATATGTTTCCGATCTTGGCTCTGCAGCTTTCCGTCTCCGTGTTGTAAATAAGCCACATCAGATCCGCTGAGTCGGCGCTGAAGGATTGGGACGCAGCCATCCGTTAGAGATGACAGGCTTGATCGAGTCAGTCATGAGCTCGTTCTCCAGCACAGATGTTCTCCGCTGCACACAGCTGTTCTCCTGATACAGCCAAAACCAAACCTGCTGGATACCGACGTGGTGTGAGAACCGGGTCAGGATCCATATTTAGCACCTTACATAGTTCTGGTTTAAAACATCATCATTATTAAAAATAATAATGGACGGTTAGGGTTCTGTGTTTCAGTCGTTACTCACAGAACTGACAGCTAAGACGCTTTAATATGAATTATCTTGATCTGTGCTCGTCCACGGCTTTATCCTGGAGTTGTTTCACAATTGACTCATTAAACTCTCTTTGGTCTTGTTCATATATTCCATCACTAAATTAATTAAGACTCGTCTGAATAAAAAGCTCGGGACTACTGCTAATGATTACTGAATTTCTTGGAAATCTTTAGATTGAGCATCAGGCTTTAAATAAAATATAAAAACATCTGTAATTCCTGAACACCATACGCACTGCACTGTGTGAATACTTTCCCAAGCCATCATATGTGAGAGCATGAAGCACTGCAGAACCCGTCCACACGATTTATAACCACTGGATGTTTAAATTGCTTTATCGATCTGACTCACTTTCACAAACAAGTCCAGATCAACCCACAGGGTCACGAGGTCTACATTCATTTATCCATATTTCACCATTTCATCATGCGACTGAGTGCAGAATCATATAGAAATCACTCCGTGGATCTGATGTGGCTTATTTAGGACACAAAAATGGAGCGAGATGGAGTAGCTCTGACTCCAGGTTTGGACTCAGTTTCAGAATAGTCTCATTTAACGCTCCATGCTAATGGTGACTGAACATTACTCCATTTTTATCTTATCCCAGGCTAATTTTGGGGATCTGCGACACTCCCCAGCTTGGTGACAAAATGGCTTCCCACGTGGCAGCCGCATGTGCAGTCTGAGCGAGGAGGTTCCCTCTGACTGTGAGCTGCTGCAGACGCTCTAACACCTTAAAGCATGTTTGATATTCTCGGTGATGAATCGTGTAGCGTGAACACCTCTACGACATGAAGCAAGAACAGGTCTGAGAAACAGGCACGAGAATCCGAGAGGAACCTCTCACAAGATGAGGCGGGCTCTACACAGTCCAGCTTATCAATCATCTGTTTGTGTGGGAGAGTGACGGCAAAATGTAAACACAATAACAACGCCTCGGGGCAATTCCACACAAATGCCAGCCTTCCCATGGAAAAATAAAGTCATGAGCACAGGAACAAAACTATGTTTAAAAGGTTCACTCATAACTTACGCTCATATTTCACTGTATTTAACGTAAATGCCACATCCATAACGCTGGAATTGTCCTTCTGAAAGAAATCAATGTTGTGTCAAACCCAAAGAGTCATTAGCAACGGCAAAACTAAACACAAACCTGACGTGATACCTGGAGACGCACAGTATAAAAACAGCCCTGTGTCTCCGGTCCAGTTCTCTTTGCAGAACAGACAATTCTCACTACCTGAGTGTCCACAACTGATCCTTCCTCCACTGCTTTCTCTCATTTCTCTTTTACTCCTTTCCACACAAAATAGTAAAGTAACAACCACCAGAGTCAGCTCCTCAGACTGCCTGCTTCTAAGCTGGAGTTACACGTGTTTGTTAATTCGTTCTGCTCTCGATTTAAAGCACAATATGTCGCTCATTAGCAGCATGAAACGTGAAAATTTGCTTCATGTTTAGCTACGCATGTACACTGCTACTGGCTAGCCTAAAGCTAACTTCCTGTTCCATGCTATAAACAATACAAGAAAATAAGAATTCATTCATGATTGTCACTGTAATGTTATTTTCTTTATTTAATACCACTTTCTGCTCCAGAGAGAAGAACAACATTCTTCTGGACTCATGATCGTGGTCGGCTGGGGCATTGTTGGGATGTGAACGGATCTAAGAACATTGTTAAGGAAACCACATCACAGACCGACCCTCAGAGAACCGCTCCAGTTCTTTAATGTTGAACTTGTTCGTTATTATGATTTAAGATTAAACAACGTTTTTCCTGTTAAGACGAATTTACTACCATTTCACAAAGATATCAGCGATGTTTTAGTGGCTCAGCTAATGATCTGAACACTGTTGGGTCAGTAAAATAATCTGCATTTCACCAGGTTTTACACTTCACCAAATCCCACTACAGTGTCGCCATCTGTCCAGGTAAAAGAGTCATCCAGGAATCCGGGCTGCACGAGGGACGAGGGTTAGAGGTCCAACTAATAGAGGAACATTCAACGTCAGCTTATATTCGCATGAAGATATTAACATGACCACATTTCTATTATATTCTGCCTACTCATCCAGACCAAGCTCTGGGGAAGAGGAGCTCCTGGTGGAACATCATACTCGTCCTCCTTCCTCTCATCCTGAATTCTGTCATGGAGGAAGATTGAAACTTCACTGAACACAAGCGTTACCACACACTGAGTCTCCTTTATTAAACTGCGTACGAATGAAATTATTCATAAATTCACCCAGGATATGTGGTGTTATTCGGGAAAAATCTGTGTTTCGCTCCTGAGTAAAATTTCCTCTCAGGAATCAATAAAGTTCATCCATCCATCCATCCATCCATCCATCCATCCATCCATCTGTATAAAGAGCCTCACTAATGTGAACTCGACTGATCCTCTTCAAATTGTACAACTGTTGAGTTCCCGTGATTTTATATACGGATTACACCACTTTAAATACACCAGTTTAAATCACTCATTTATTTAATCCATGAATTAAGACAATTATTTCATTTAGAACAATAGTATTGGCACCCTATAAAAGCAGGAAGAGTTAGTGTTAGAACGCCACATTTCGGAGGAGTTCTTTCTCTGATTAGACGCCATTTCAGTTCTCTTTGTCTTTTATGGCATTTTTCAATATACGTTTACACACATCTTTACTAAATGATTGATAAACAAGGCCTGAGATCTAATGCTGTGTTTCATGGTTCATGATTCTTCAGATTATTTAGTTAAAGTGTCAGAAATCAGGATCTACCTTTATGAAGAAACATGTCGATCCACAAATAATATCAAAGGACATTTAAATAATGAGATAATATTTTAATATTCAATTTATGCTCATAAAATTAATCTCCCAGGCTGCAAAAAGTTTATAAAGCTCAGGCCTAATGGGCGTAATATTCCGTCTGATCATCAAATCGGGTCTGTTTTTGTATTATTATTATTATTATTATTATTATTATTATTATTGTTATTATTATTATTATTTATGCTTTCTTCTTTATTGTGTTTGTTTTAATCCAATCTTGCAGATCTGCACTCCAGTATTACATCCCTTTCATTCATATCTGTTTAGAAGAATGTGCCAGTGCTGCAGAGTGTAACGTAAGGTGTCTATTGATTTGCGTATTAAACACACACACACACACACACACACACACACACACACACACACACACACACACACACACTGAGAGCTAATCAAACACAATGAGGTGTGAAAGCAAAGACATGGGATTGATGATAAAAATCAATGCTGTTCAATGACTAATTAAATATAAAAGTACATGAATATAAATTAGACAAATGTGTCTCAGCTCCTTTGTGTCACATCAATAGACAAAATACATTTTATGTGATTGAAATGAAAATATGGAAAGAGAAGTATGTGTGTGTGAACTGTATCAGGTTCCCACTTTTCCTTCCTGGGTAGACTCTATAAAGTGTACCTATTTGATTACGTGTATGTTAGCACCAGATTGCGTCTTGGATAACCGAATATCCAACGGACATAAACGTCTATCCGTAACGGTGTTAAGTGTGAAGCTCCGGAATGACCTCTATCGATTACGGAGATAAATCTCGCTAGGAATTCGGTTATCGGTGTGTCAGAGAGTGAGGCACAAACTCGTCTCTGATCCAACAGTCTGAAAGTCTGCAGCGTCTGAATCAAATGCAATTATATCCTGAAACAAAATTCCAGGCTAGGAAGCGCACACGGGATTCAATTTACAGCACACAATATTAGGATGTAAATCCGAGGAGTAAATCCGAGTAAATACATTTAAAAATGAAAGAAAAACACAGACGTTACAAATGAAAACAGCTTGCTGCATAATGCAGAATCTCCTGGAACTCCTCCCGGAGAGAAACAGAACAAATCGGAGAGACAGATGCTGCTGTTTGCTATCCGATAACATCGAGGGAAAAGCGTGTGGATCTCTCCGGAGAACATTCGTCTCTCTCTCTCCCCTCGCTCCCTCGCTCCCTCTCTCACACACTCTCTATCTCATTTGTCTGGGAAATTAGCCAAAAAGGAACCATGATGATGAAGTGTAGCCGTGTGGCAGCTCGCCGCCTTAAAACAAAATTGAACTGAATTACGGCATCAACTCTTATTCAGAGAGGAAGTGAAGAAAAGATTGCCATGATCACACCTCCGGCCGACGTACTGGAGCTTTGTGTCTTCACACATTTAAGATAATATGTGTATAAAACTTTATGAAGTCAAAATGGAGTTAGCATCACCATTTCAGACGCTTCAAATCCCTCACTTATCCTAAATAGGGCATGTCAGGAAGCCATCATGAACATCACTGAAGACAGAGATGAGCCTGAGGAGCAGACGTGAGCTGTTCCTGCATCCACTGCAGTGAGTCACTGCGCTACAGCTTCAGCAGCACGGCTCGCTGCAGAGACACACTGACACCAGACGCCTTCCTCAGCCCATGTTCTCTCCAGAGAAAGTTTCTCACTGTATGATTTCAGCGGTGTTTTAACATCATTACTCATCACGCTGGGAAGAATTGTGTAACAGTGTGTGTGTAACAGTGTGTGTGTGTGTAACAGTGTGTGTGTAACAGTGTGTGTGACGGCGCACGTCTCCGTGTCCGATTATACGATGAAGATCCTCTAACGATAGACCTGCGATTAAAGAACACGACTACGTTCTGCTC
>CM074928.1:23025429-23040815 GCA_037576815.1 Pangasius larnaudii
GTGTCTGTAGCTGCGCCGCGAGTTTGCCGTCGTCCTATTGGTGGATTTTAGACGAGCGTCGTAGCAGCGCTCACACTTTGAGACTTTAATCACAGATTTCTCGCACACACACACACACACACACACACACACACACACACACTTTGTCGTCTTTGATCACAGTGGCAGTAAATTGGTCACATGATGTGTTCAAACACCGACAATCTCAACTCAGGACCAAAGGATTCTTTCACAGTGTGCGATTTTTCTCTGCAACAACAAAATCCAGCCAAATATCATACAGTGTGAAGCCAGTGTAAGTGAGCGGTATATAAACTTCCTCCTTGTGTTTCTGCACAATCAGAAGAAGTGGCCAGGATCCATGGGAAGAGAGTTGCTTTTAGAAATAAACCAAACACAACGTTGAGGTCAGGACACATTAAATGTCCAATCCGCAGTGAAATCCGGGCTGCATATCATCATAATCCCACCTTTTTATTCCCGCTGTCCTTTCTCAACTTCCGTGTAACTTTCTGAATCCTGAAATCCAGGGATTTCATCCCTGTATTAGTCCGATACATTTCCAGAGAGCCTCACAGAGCTGAGTCCCAACTAACGATGGGATTAATCAAGACCGTGAGACCAGCAGGACTGTGGAATTGGGAATGCTGGGATTACAGGTGATAGTGGCAGCACTGGGAATGCTGGGACTGCAGAAGCAGGGGGAGCAGTGTGAATGCTAAGAATAAAGATATTGATAATTTTGTGCTTATAGGTAACAGTGGAATCAGCTGGAAATTATAAGGAATAGTGAGATCAGTGGGAATGCTGGGATTGTAGTAAATTGAAGCAGTGGGAATGCTGTGATTACAGGTGATAGTGGAAGAACTGGGAATGATGTGATTGAGATTTGGGGCAGTGGGAATGCTGGGATTACAGGATACTCTAGGAGCTGTGGGAATACTGTAAATACACAGTGAGACCAGAGAGCATGATGGGATTACAGGAGACAGGGGCAAGAGTCACATGTCATTATGATCATGAATGCATGTGCAGTACAGTAACCTCAAGCTCATTATTAGATTCCATGAACCATAAAATGAAAAGGTCAACATCCATCACTCTGCATTTATTATATGTCTTATTACAGAGCAGTTGGAATGCTGGGAATGCAGGAGACACTGGGAAGAAAGGAACACTGGGATTTCTGGAGATACCAGGAGCATGAATGTTGGAATTGCTGGGGATACATGTATCCAAGGAAATCTGGGATTGTATGTGACAGTGTGACAGAAGGAATGGTGTAACTGCCAAACATAGTTGTACTACCAGGAATTTTGGGATTGGGGAATACATTAGTCCAGTGTTAAGAGAAGTTTACTTTGTTTGAGCCACGTATTTAAACATCAGATCTTGCTAGAGACCGTGTGGGAGAAGTGAGTGTTCTGGCAATGATATGACAAAATGCTGCAATTCTAGAAGATATTGGAACCAGTGGGAAATCTAGGATTGCAATAGGCATTGCAAAGACACTAGGAATAGATTTTGAAACCTGTGGGAATGCCGGGATTGATGGAGTCTGTGATTGTCCATAAGGATACATATAAAGTTACATGAATAACCTTTGAGCAGCATTAGTCTGTTCAGAGATCTTTGCTGTGATCTCGGAATTTAAAAGGTCAACATGGAGCATTGCGCATGTTTTATGTGGCATTTACTTTAGCACCTGGGGGAAAGGCGGGAGACGACGGAAGCAGTAGGAATGCTGAAATAGATGGTGACAGTATGATCAGTGGGAATGCTGGGATTGATAAACCAGACGGGGGGAATGAGAATACTTAGAGTGCAGAAGATGTTTGGAGTAGTAAGGATGCTAGTATTGCTGGAAACAGTGGGATGAAAGGGAATGCTAGGATTTCTTGGGAGCAGTGGGAATAATGGGACTGCAGAAAATATTAAGAATGATGCAAATGCTAGAATTACTAAAGCAGAGTGGGGCAATGAATACTGGGAGTGCAGAAGATATCTGGAACACTGAGGATGCTAGGATTGCTGGGGACAGTGGGAATACTGGAAGTGCTGGAAACAATGTGTCTAGCAGGAACACTGGGATTGCTAGACACACTGGGAATTCTGAAAGTGCTGAAAACAGAGGGTCCAGCAGGAATGCCAGCTAAAGGTTGTGGAAATACTGGAATTCCTAGAAACACTGAGTTCAGTAGAAAGGCCTGGGAATACAGAAGACTTCTGGAAGTGCTTAAAACAGCGGGTCCATCAGGAAGGTTTGGGAATCCTGGAAGTGCTGTAAACAATGTGACCAGTGGGAATGCTGGAATTGCTAAAGACTGTGGGAATCCTGGAAGTGCTGTAAACAATGTGGCCAGCGGGAATGCTGGAATTGCTAAAGACTGGGAATCCTGGAAGTGCTGCAAACAATGTGGCCAGTGGGAATGCTGGAATTGCTAACGACTGTGGGAATCCTGGAAGGAGTGGAAACAGTGAATCCAGCAGGAATGTTAGAAATTTGGGAAACGGTCATGTGTGATTATCCTCAAGTTTGCATATACAGTTACATAAACAACCTCGGGCAGCATTCAGCTGGTATTCCGAGAACTTTGCTGTAATCCCTGAATTTAAAAGGTCAGGACGCAGCTCTGTGAAAGTTTCCTCTCGCTCAGGGGGAAGAGTGGGGCGTCAGCAACTGGCTAACACTCTCAGCACAACTGTCGGCTCGATTTATTTTAAAGACGTTTATTTACACGTGTGCGTACGATCGATGCGGACGTGTTCTTCTCCATATGCATGAACACACTGCGTAATTACTTTTCCATGGATGTTTCCATCTAACAGGCTGCCTTTATTTTTACACGTAGATACAAGAATCTATTCGTCACGCATTAATTAAGTCATCTTGGAAATGAGCCAAGCATGGTGTTGCACCTTTACACACACACACACACACACACACACACACACACACACACACACACACACACACAGAAGTTCATTCTCTAAGCAGAATAAGCAGCGTGGTGTGATGGTTCTGGAGTACTATAGCACAGAGGGGAGTCTGGACCCACTGACAGTGACAAAGCGCTGCCATTTTAGCCTCGTCCCAGGAGTCAGCTGCTGCTTTCACGCCGTGTGTGTGTGTGTGTGTGTGTGTGTGTGTGTGTGTGTGTGTGTGTGTGTGCGAGCGTGGAGTGACGGGCGAACCTGTGACTCGGCTCTGTTCCAGGTGAAAGGCTGGAGAAATGGCCTTTCTTTATTATATACTGCATCTCTCTTTTTCATCTCATCTCTTCTGGGAGTATAGATTCTTCCTCTGACTGGTCTCCATTTTTATTCTATCTCTCTCTCTCTCTCTCTCTCTCTCTCTCTCCCCCCCCCCCACACACACCCTTTTCGCATTGTGCTGTTTCGAGGTTTGGTCCAATACCACAGCAGGGTAATTAGGGCAGCGCCGGTCCTCCTACCTGTCTATTGACACGAGCAGTCCTGACCTGGAGCTCCCACACACCCTCACCTGCCACACTGTGACTCCAAATCACACTTCCTCCATCCTCTCACACACACACACACACACACACACACACACACACACAATTCATTCCCTCCTTCTTTCTTTTTTCCCTCCTTTTCTGCCTGTCTCAGCTTTCCTCTACCTGCTAATGAGAGATATTCCTAATCCTTCCGGCTGTCATGGTTTTGCTCATATGCGCTCGATTCTCTACTGCATTTTCATTTAAATCCTGAACGTGTAAAGTGACGTAAACATGTAAATGAGCTAAGGTTGCGTTATACACAAATCGACACTAGCAGGTCAGTCAGTAACACGTTACTTAAAGGCCACATGATGCCTACACCAGCTCTTCCTGACATAAAGGCTTATATCAAGAGGCATTAGTAAGCCACGATACGTCAAGAAACCGACATAAGCTCTTCCTGACATAATAATGCTCCTTTAAAAAAGCCTTTATGTCGACATCTGAAGTCACTATAACACCAGAGTCAAGTGACAAACATTATGCATCGATCATAAAGCCTGCATAAGCGCTTCTTGACCTGAAAACTTATTCCTAGAGGCATCAGTAAGTCAACACAACACCAGACTACAAAGGTTTTTTTTGTTTTTTTTTTTGGTAAAGTTGTGTTCTGAATGAATCGATGACACGCAGAACTGCATATAGAACAGATATATCGCAGTAGCTAGCGACTCGTCGCCGGAGTCTGAATCCTAATTACGGATTAGCTATGGGAAGAACGGTTTTCTTCTGTCTGCTATCAGTTACAGTAACACCAGCCAATCACAGACATGAATGTTTACGTGTTTGAGGAAGCTCATGTCAGCGTGAACACTTGTCCATCGTTAGCGCTCGTTATAATACGGGGGTTTTAAGGTACAGACGCGCTTCACTGAGCAGAACTCTGCCTTATAAACCACTCTACAGTATTTTTGTACAATGTAAGAAAATAGACCAGCAACAGGTTCGAGTGTGAGCTTCGACATGTTTGTTTTATTTAATTCCAGCCAAGGGACAAAAAGGAAGTACATTCTCCAAGAAAAATCATTCTAAACCTCCATTTACATCAAAGCGAATCTAATAGAAACCTTCTGGCCTTTTTTTAAACTCATTTAAACCGAGACGGTAAGCGCACAATTCATTCATAATGGCCGTCTTTAAAGCCATTCTTATTCCAAACAGATATAAACTCCGACATTTAGAAAGCCATTTTCAAAAACTCATTCAGCCAAGAGGATATGGTGAGCGTACCAAACAGCGGCGTACCTGAAAAAAGATGGAGCGAGACAGACAGAGAGACAGACAGAGAGAGACATTTACAGAGACAGAGCGAGGAAGAACAACAGGTGTGTAGACGTTTAAGCCTCAGCGTTTGTTAGAAAAGCAATCTGTTCTAACCGCGGTCCAAACACCACCAGCTGAAAAGGCCATAAAACAGCTGAAGATTGAGCAGTGGATTAAACGCCACTCTGAACCATGTCTGTGTGTGTGTGCGTGTGCGTGTGTGTGTGTGTGTGTGTGTGTGTGTTTTCACATTCAGGCCACAACCTGTCACACATAAAGCATGAGAGCTGGAGCTCGATGTGAAAGAACACGAGCTGTTTTGTTAGAATGAAGGCAGTTTGAAGTTCACTCCGAGTTCCTGAAACACCTGCGAGTCGTGGATTTTAACGAAACGTCGTCTGGATCTCGGCTTTCCGTTTCCCAACTCTGCGAATATCACGTTTACGGTAAGCTGTTCAGGAATCACTTAAAATGGAGGACATTAGCAGGAAAGAGTAAACGGAGAAAAGATGAAATGCGTCTCAAAGCTGCACCAGAGCTCCAGATTCACTGAATGTTCAACAGACTGATGAGATCGATGAGCGAGTGATCAGCACGCAGGAAGAAAAATACGCACTTTAGGATTGAGATTCAGACAGAGCAGTCCGTCTAGAGCAGTCCGTCTAGAGCAGTCCGTCTAGAGCCAGCAGGAGTCAGTCTGGGGCACGGCTTCTGTCGTTCACGTCCATTTAAAGAAAGACGGAGGAGGAAACGGTCGCAGACTCTCCAGACGTCCAGACTGTTATAAAGAGTCTCGTCTCAGCTCACACACACTGTCACTGTAAAGCGTTTGACTATGAGGTGAATCTGATAGCATCGTTACAGCCTCTGATGATGAAACACTAAAAATCGTCTTAAATAAAACCGATAAAGCACGACGGAATATTACCGGTTAACAAAGTTTACATTTATTACTGCAGACCCCAAATTATAGACCACGTGATAAAATATAATCTTGTGCTCGCCTGAAAATAAATAAATAAGTAAATAAATAAAATACAATTTATAATAAATAAATCAACAAATAAATTAGTAAATAAATCATTTTTCTGAAGCTCTTGACTGTAATACAGCACGTTATCATGTGTCCTAATCTTTACTCCTTAGTAATATTATTGTAAACTACAATCTGTGTTTGTCTGAAAAAACCCAAATAAATAACAGAATATAATAATAATAATAATAATAATAATAATAATAATAATAATAATAATAATAATAATAATAATAATAATATTTTTTTTTACATTCTGGATATTAATGTAACTAATTTTCTGTCTAAACCAGTAATGTACATCAGTGCTGTAATTCCCACTCAGACAGCGATCATCAATCACAATCGTGTGTGTGTGTGTGTGTGTGTGTGTGTGTGTGTGTGTGTGTAGGTTCAGATAAGTCATGTGAGATACTTCACACTTCATTTTAATTATGAATGTCGTCCTGTGGAGACGTCGCTAATGACACCGTGTGGTCATGTGACTCACCACAGCTTCAGCAAGATATTAAGAAGGTCAGTGTCTCAATGAGACGAGTGCTGGAGACACCGCCACTGCTAGTGTGTGTGTGTGTGTGTGTGTGTGTGTGTGTGTGTGTGTGTGTGTGTGTGTGTGTCTCAGAGAATGTGAGAGAGAGATAGAGACAGAGATAGAGCGAGATGGAGAAAAAGATACAGAGATTGAGAAATGGGGAAAGCGAATGTGAGAGAGAGAGATGGACAGAAAGAGAAGGAAACAGAGATAGATAGATAGATAGATAGATAGATAGATAGATAGATAGATAGATAGAGACAGACAGAGAGAGAAAAGGAGATACATAGATAGAGAGAGAGAGAGAGAGAGAGAGAGAGAGAGAGACAGACAGACAGACAGGAGTCTAATTACTTTAATGTGCTGTGACACAAATCACAAAACAGCAAGTTTCTCTTCAACGATTGGAGAGGAACCGAACCTGAAAGGAGGAAAAGGGTGGGCAAATGAGAAGAAGGTGTATACACACACACACACACACACACACACACACACACACACACACACATACACACACACACACACACACACACACAGAGTGACAGAGGAGGTAAAGACATTAAGGGGAAAAACGCAGTGAAAAAAGAAAAACATTATCACTTTATTTAAAGACTAACTATATTAGGCCTGGGACACAGTACATCCCATAATAAATGAGCACAGCGTTACCATGGTTACACAGCCTCGACAAGGGAAAAATAATCTAAATTATGGTTTTGTTTTTCCGTCTCTTATATAAACCCAAATCCTTCAGCGACTAGTGTCATAAGAGTGACATAAACAAAAAGCAACCCGAGAGAATAAAAGTCATAAACAATACAGATTAATAATCAGTTTATAATCGATAAAAAATAATTCTTTAACGCTTACACGGATTATTCTGTAATTTTATGTCAATAAGAGTAAAAATGCCAAGTGGGAAGCAGAAAATGTGATGCGCATAAAAAATAATAACCCTGTAGCACTGAGGTGATTATTATACTGTGAGATTTTTATTCTATACGGCGCGTGTGAGGGGAAAAAAATAACTGTTTAATGCTGTAATTGACATGTGCAGCGCTTTTATCCTTCATTCAGGCTCGGGGAGAAAAGCGAGAGCGGGTCAGGGGCAGAAATGAGAGCTGTTAGTGGCCGTGAGAACGGAGAGAGTTTCTGATCTCCGCTAATCCTCCCACAGTCAAAGGTTCGGTTATTATTACGCCTGTGAGATGACGGGCTTTTGTCATGTCTGGTGTTCTGCAGGGAAACAGCGTGACGTTCATGCAGCATGATAATCAGCACTGAAGGTGACCGGGTACACACACACACACACACACACACACACACACACACACATACACACACACACACACACTGGAGCACACAGAACGAACAAATCTGCTTCATAATTCCGTCGACATCAAAATGAATCAGCTTCAGCTACAGACAAGCTCCGCCCACTAGCCCCTTATTTACATACCATTTGCATACGATACGAAAAGACAGCAGTAAACAGAAAAGAGAAAAACATCTGCGAAGCCGAGTTCATGCTGCTTTTGTACGGAGCCCCTGAAGGGACATTAGCAAAATAAACAAAACAAAACAAACTAAATATACTAAACATATACAAAAAAACTTTCACAAGATTTTTTCTGAAAGAAAAATAAAAACGAAATTATTGCGACATGAGCATGAAGTAACTTTTCTTCCTTAAGAAAAAATAAATCTGGTGAAACTGGAAAATGATCTTCACATGCATGTAACAGTGAGTGGATGTTTATTTTTATACAAACAAAAAAAAAGACAAAAGAAATAAAATCGTGTTTGTGTCGCTTTCTGTTTTTTCTTTTTTTCCTTTTAGTGTTGATGTGAAATTAATAACCTCAAAATTATGTTCTCGAAACATCTTTGAGCGACTCCGTGCTTTACGGTGCATCGTCACGGATTGTAACTTGTAACTTCGTGTTATAGTTACCATGGCAACAATCACCACGCGTTTATGTTTTGGTGGTGATGTCACTGCGTTATATCTGCACTGTGTCACGTCTCTACAGGAATAATCACAAAGGTCCAGAGGGCCAGGAGCTTTTAAACATCACGGTACACTGAGCTCAGGAGGAAACTCATCCCTTTTAACCATTACGTAATACATCACAGGTTCTCCATGTCCTTTACACACACACACACACACACACACACACACACACACACACACACACACACAGTAGGAACTGCAGCTTCCTGTGCGATGGTGTGTGCAGTTTATCACATGAACACAAAGTGCTTCCGTGTGCACGTGTCCCGCTCGCGCTCCGTGTCGTTAGCGTGCTGAGTAACTCCAGCATCAACAGCGTGAACAGCGATGATGGAATCCACGCGGCTTCATCACATCTCGCGTAAAGAGCTGTGCGGCTAAACTCCGAGTAAACGAGCGAACCAGAGGCGAGACACTAAATCTGATTTAGTCTCGTCTTAAAAGAGGACGAGTCTCGCAGAAGGACTCCGACACGTCGCTTTAGGACGGAAATAAACAGAAATAAACCGCTTTTAAACTTTTAAAGGGAGTCGTTAAAAAGTCAACACACACACGCCTCGTTACACCTCTATAACTCACTATACATCCACTGTGTGCACCATTTGCTACAACTTTATCTAAGAGTAGTGTTCATAGAGCTACATAAAACATTCACAAGCCCTTCATGACAACTGATAAACATCTTGCAATGCTTATTCAAACAGAAACCTACGTAAAGTTCATATAAATGCCAGCATCGTAAACGGTACGCTGTATAAACGTACATCACCGGAATAACACACAGGTGCAGTTGTGTGGAGTGTTTTAAAGATACTTACAGCCTTCTTATTACAAACATCGTATATCTCCTTTACTATTAACCTTCACTTCAGAAAAGCTTTAAAAGATAACAGTTTCAGAAGATCAGCTTTGAGCAGATGATGAATCTGACTCACTGGCTTCCTGACATGAGCAGACTGAAAAAAGAGAAACTGTTCTGCAAATTAGTTTTCCTCACAGGTTGAAACAAAACCTGCATGTTTAATTTATAAGCAAACTAATGCAGCTTTCAAAACACACACAGTCCTAATTGGCATTTTTCTACCGAATATGCTAACTATGCTAGCAATCTGTCAGGCGAGAGGTGTGCTAATGGGGCTTCCAATGTAGCCAGCTGGTTTAGCGGCTCAGAAAAATACATGTCCTGCCCTTGTACCATCTCAGAGGTGATAAATCATGAAAACAAGCCACGTGCATGAGTGGAAAGAAATCGCTAAACAAAGCGAGAAGGTTCTCTGTAGGATAGAAACGTCAGATAGTCGCTATCTAGAGCGCATGAGCAGGTTTGAGGGAACAGAAGCTGATCAGGTGGAACGGCGGTTAGAGACACCATGAGAGCGAAGATGTCGGTGAAGAATTGGCTTGAAAATGGAGAAGTTTCAGAATAGCTTTTATTGAGCTGCAGTGAATGATGAGGTTTCACTGGAGCAGGATTTCTGTAACAGCAGCGTGAAATGGCTCGATATACAGACGCTGGTCCTCCGCTGTGATTTAGAGGATCAGCAGCAAACAGCTGGTTTAAAGCACAGCCACTGGTGTCTAATTAAAGTGTATTTAAAGATATTTATACCGTGGGGCTACAAGGTTTACCGTTTTATTGCAAATTTACCTGGTTAAATATACACAAAGGTCAAACTACTGTTCCACATTTAGCAGAGAACCGTGAGAATGAAGAGTGAGAATAACGTCACTGTGTCACTCACTGACAAGATTTTAGTAAAAAGTCAAAATCTGATTCAGAAGAATAAAACGACGACGATAACCAGGACATGATAATCAGACAATACGGTGCTGTTTGACCCCTTTTGCCTGAATTGTTCCAAATGTACTGTATTTTGTGTGATTCTATATTATTCAATTTAAAGGTTTTTACCACAAACAACTTTCTTAAAAGCGGCATTAAAAATATGATCCCGAGTATCAGCATCAACATACATGATTATCCACGAGGAAGCAACTATGAAAGCGAGATCACATCATTTCCAGCTTTCTAAAAAACTGAGCTCATTATTCAGTTATTCATCTTTAAGCTTATTATTCCTTAATGACAGAAGTTTAAGGGGTTAAAGTCACCCCAGATCACCACGACTGCTAGCATTAGCTTGATGCATTAACACCGCAATTTCTTTAAAAAAGAAAAAAGATCACCATTACCACGAGCCTAGGAGACAGAGAATCTCCAACTTTATCAGCTGAACCACGACCTACTTTCTAAGAAAAGTCGAAGAATCGGAGATCGTCATGAGCGTTACCGCTAACCTGGACAAGCAACTTCAAAAGCAAGATCACTTCAACTCTTAAAGTCAGCTTAATTCAAACAGCAGCACTATTAGCATTAGCTTGGAGCATAAACCACCATCTTTCTTAAAAGAGCCATCAAACGTCTCCTTCACACCACAACAGATCACTGATCTTAAAGGGTTAACCATGACCACCATGCTTAGAAGATGACCACAGCTGTGATCTTTTTCCCACAATGCTTTGCGTAAAGTGACCTCACATGGCAGCAGATGAAGGATATGGGCTGGACACCATGCGGATGCACCAGTTGCGAGGACACGTCGTCTGCTTGAGGCAGAAGAAGACCACGGGCGCCAGCTCCGGAAAGGGCACCACCAACGCGCTGAGGTCGTTGCTGACATCATCGCCTGGCCCCGCCTCCTCAATGATGTCATCCCCTTGGACGGGGCCGTAGTCCTCACGCAGCCCAGCTCCCATCTGGCCCACGACCAGCGTTCCGGGACCCTCCTCGGAGGTCATCATGACGCCGTAGCAACCTGGAGGAGAAGAAAGTGATGTAAGGAATATAGTTAGGAATAAACTACAGTTAGGAAAATGCATCATTTATCAGTGGATATGATGGAAATGCCCGATTTCATACATACTATGATGATGGGCAGTCATCAGAGTACTCCGGTATTCCCTGCGCTCCAGCATTCCCTGCGCTCCAGCATTCCCTACACATCAGTATTCCCTACACATCAGTACTCCCTACACATCAGTATTCCCTACACTTCAGTACTCCCTACACATCAGTACTCCCTACACTTCAGTATTCCCTGCACTCCAGTATTCCTACACATCAGTATTCCCTACACATCAGTACTCCCTACACTTCAGTATTCCCTACACATCAGTACTCCCTACACATCAGTACTCCCTACACATCAGTACTCCCTACACTTCAGTACTCCCTACACTTCAGTATTCCCTACACTTCAGTATTCCTTACGCTTCAGTATTCCCTGCGCTCCAGTACTCCCTACACATCAGTATTCCCTGCGCTCCAGTATTCCCTACACATCAGTATTCCCTACACATCGGTATTCCCTACACTTCAGTATTCCCTGCACTCCAGTATTCCCTGCACTCCAGTACTCCTGACACATCAGTATTCTGTACGCTTCAGTGTTCTTTGCATTTCGGTATTCCGTAAACATGGAACAAAACAATTAAATAATAAATTACACTCACCGGTCATGTATTAAATATAAACTCGTGTTATAGTTACATGTTCGTTTTTCCATTTCATAATTTCTAACTGTGTTCCTTTTACAGGCCTGGAACTAAATTTATCTTCCAGTTATTATAAAATGAATTGTGTGTGTGTGTGTGTGTGTGTGTGTGTGTGTGTAACACTGCATCTAGATCTTTAAGGATAAAGATAAATGAGTCAGAGGAGGGAACTACAGATCGTGGTACACAACTAAACAATAAGCATAACACAAAACACTCGCAATCCGTCCCGGACGGTGATGTCGGGATAACAGGAGGAAGCTGAAGCGTCTGCCAGCGAGCAGCCGAGTCACTTTTCCCCGCCATCGCTCCATAATTATTATTCAGCTCACTTAAAATAGATCTAAATCATCAGCTGGAAAACAAGTCAGTGTGTAGGAAAACTGAATATCTGTCCAAGTAATGAGCTGCTCTGTGTGTGTGTGTGTGTGTGTGTGTGTGTGTGTGTGTGTGTGTGTGTGTGTGTGTGTGTGCTTATTTAGTGTGCAGTAACAGTCAGCATTACGTCAGGCGAGTTAGAGAGGAGCTCCGACTTGCTCCATCTCGCTTCAGCTCGCTTCCTGACATCTATTTGGTTTTCATGAAGTTCAGGACAAAAGCAGCTTTTGAATCTGTAACACACGGCACACGACGCACGGCACACGGCGCACGGCACACGACACGCGGCACACGGCACACGGCACACGCATATCCGCAGTCTGCACTACACTACCTCTCTAACAAGCATGAGAAGACCAGCAGGAAGTGCAGATTCCAAACAAAACGTGCACTTGACATGACTCCACACTGGGATTCAATAAATTAACCTCATCACTTATTCACTGATCTTCTGTAAGCGCTTTATTCCGGTCAGAGTGGCAGTGGATCCGGCGTCTGTCCTGGGAACACTGAGTGTGACACGGGAATAAACCCTGGATGGAATGTCACTCACATTCACATACCTACTGGAATGTTTTTGAAAATCTGGGAACCTGAAATCCCGGAGGAACCCCACACGTACAGTGGAAGCTCCACTGACAATAAGCAGATTTTAAAAACTGTTGATATGGTGAAGGAGATGTTTATGTAACATTTATGGAAGGAGTCTCCAGTGTCAGAGGTGAAGCTGTAACTGTAAGTTTTCCGACTACTTCAGGCCAGAGGAGTTTACGCTTCTTTGCGGTTTCTCGGTAACATGCGGAACAAGCTGAAGAGAGAGAGAATAAAGAGACGAGAGAAGAGAGAGAATAAAGAGAGGCTGGTGAGGGAACGAGTGTTTATAGCTGCTATAACGTAAGCGACAACAGGAAGTCACTCGTTTCATTACATGTAACTACAAAAAAAGCTTCGATGTGGATTATTTTCCTATAACGGCATCCTGAGTCCGGTGTTATTGCTTACTTAATACATAATCAGCAGTTATGAACAAATCATTAATTATTCAGACTTCAACAATTAACACATGAAGCCCATGCTCATAATGACTTTATAGCTATTTATAAGCAAGTATTACTGTTATAAATACAGTTATAAAGACACATCAGGACCTGTACTTCATTATAATAATAGTTATAGTTATACTTATATTTATATTATTGTTATAATTTCTTATAAGTGATGCATTTGATTTTTCAATATCCATGCTTATAATGCATTATACACTGATTTATAAGTATCCATTTGTCAGTATTATGGTTCCATGAATGTATTTATACAGATGCAGCATCATAAATACATTGCTTATAAATAATTATAAATGGGGCTATAATTCATTATGAGCACAGGCTTCATAGAAAGCGTCACTACGAATGCTTATAAGCGTCACTCCGTGCAGTGCCTCATGACTGAAACTGTTGTTCTGCCGCTTATTAAAAGTCCACGCTTTAGTAAATATCGAATTAAACAATTCCAGCAGTAAACAGGAAGTGACTCTCAGTCCTGACCGAAATGATTCACTCATGACTCATGACTCAACATGGCGCTGTTTTACGGATTAAAAGTCCTTCATCGGGAAGAAATGAAGTGCGCACTAAAGCGTGTACGGAGCCAATCGCTTTAAAGATCCCAGCTACTGAATTCGTGATGAAATCTGATCACGCGAGTGTTTTAGAAACGCACTGGCGGAGACGCGATCGAGTTCCTGAGCAGAATAAATCTGTCTGATAAACGAATAAACGAGACGTGACAGTGACGTGATGAGCTTCTTCTGCTGCAGGCTGGAAAAAAATCACGTGTGATAGAAAAATGCCGCGATCAGCAAGAGGAGTGACGCGCTGAGGAGGACAAGAGCAGGATTCATGCGCAGGAGAAACAGAGTGTTACTGAGATGAAGCACTACGAGGAGACGGAAAAGAGGTTTACACTCATCCGCTTTATTAACCGCTGCGTTCGTCACCAGATGGTTTATTTACTGATATCTCGTTTAACGAACATTATAATGCGCCTGCAGTTAAAGGAGTTTTCCGTTTAGCAGATTTGTAGAATTACTGTGATATTTAGGTTGCATTAAAATACTATTACTAATAATAATAATAATAATAATATTAATAATAATAATTTTTAAAAACAAACTGTCTGACGATACTGTATATATTGTCTAAGAATTATTTTTAAAAATTATTTTAAAATTTAAAAATTATTATCTAAAAAATGAATTATTGAACGAATAAACGAATAAATAAATAAATATTTAACACTGAAAAGAAAAAAAATTTAATCTGTAAACATTATCATCAATTTTACAATTTTAAGGATTATGTATACAATTTGTGTTGTAATAAATAAAAATATAAACGTTATGCTTTTTTAGTATGTCATGGCTATCTTTAATATTTTTATTTATTTATTTATTTTTAAAGTAAATTGACTGTACAATTAAAAAAATAACGTTAATGGAAGCCATGCCATCTTATAAAAGCATAAAGTAACAATTTATTACACTACTGATATTATATCTGATGGATTTCAGGTTATTGGTGTCATCCAGATGAGTTTACATTTTAAAAAAGTGAAAGATTTAGAAGTTAAAGTTCTGAGAAAAGAGAGAAAAAGAGGAGAAATGAGCTCTACGTTTTTGATTCTGACTTTCACTGATTTTTTTTAAACGATTGCATCATCATCTCTGTTTCCTGTTAAAGCTTCTGCAACTCTGCGAGTCTCTGTGTGTGTCGCTTTCTCGTCTTTTAACACCGGAACCTATTAACACCTTCAATAGGATGGAGGATATATACACACACACACACACACACACACACACACACACACACACACACACACACACACACAAAACAATGTGAGACGATGGCTCCTTAAACACAGATGTGCTGATACAGTTAGAGAATAACATGAATATAAATCACAAACACACCTTTTTTCCTCCCAGAACTCGTGTGTGTGTGTGTGTGTGTGTGTGTGTGTGTGTGTGTGTGTGTGTGTGTGTGTGTGTGTGTGTGTGTTCTGAGTATAACACTGATCCCATGAAGCACA
>CM074928.1:23046929-23058137 GCA_037576815.1 Pangasius larnaudii
ACACACACACACACACACACACACACACACACTTTGTCCTCGGCTGTGTTTGATCACACTGACACTAAATCTGTCACGTTGTGCGTTCAGAGACCACCGAACTCACTCTCTACTGAACAATGCTTTTACAGTGAGTTTTGATCGTGATGGCAAAATGTAAATGTAAAGCCAGATTCTTTTAAAAAAATGATTATTTGTAAAACCTTAACAGAATAGTTTTATTAGAAAGAGGTGCAATGTTAGGACACTAAGAACCCCTATAAAACCCAAAGAACCAGTAAAGAACCCTAATGGTTCAGCAGGTGTGATGGCCTTAAACCTTCTTCTGCCCTTTGCTTTACTGGACGAAGTATTTCATCAATCCACTGCCTCATTGTCCGGATGTTTCTGTACATCGCTCTTCTTCACGCAAGCTCCAAGACCGTCGTTCCGCCTTTTCTCTGCCTCTTTTCAGCCTTCCATCTCATCCCTTCCTCTCCTCTCTCTCTCTCTCTCTCAGTGCTGTGTAAGCACTTCTCATCCCTCCGCTCTCTCGCTCTCTTCCTCCTCCACCACTGTGAAATTGGCTTTGAATATGGATTTAGAGAGGAAGCCACTCGCTCAGAAAAAGCACAGCCATAAACATCAAGAGCCGCGTCCAATAAAAAAAGCACACGCCAAGAAGCAGTGTCTTCCAAAAACTGCCCATTTTTTTTTAAAACAGGCTTTACGCACACACACACACACACACACACACACACACACACACACACACTCACACAGACACACACACACACACAGTCTGGTTTTGCAGTCAGTGTGTCGGAGAACTGCACTCAGGTACAAACATGAAATTGAATAATGAACACAGCAAACACGTTCTGCATTTATGACTCGTGGCACTAATGCACACAGGACCATTAGCCAGCAAGAGAGAGAGGGAGAGAGGGATAAAGAGAGAGAGAGAGAGAGAGAGAGAGAGAGAGAGGGAAAAAATGAACAAGAGAGAGTAAATGATAGCAAACAAAAGAGAGAAAATTTGAGACATTTAGAGAAGGAGAAAATGAGAGGGAGAGAAAGGGAGGGGCAAACAGGAGAAAAAAAAGAGAGCAAGAAAAATAGAGGAAAAATGAGAAGGAGAAAAAGGGAGGGAGAAAAAGAGAGATAAAGAGGGGGAGACAGAAGAGAGGGGGAAAGGAGTCTCCTGTTGTTGCTCTGGAGAAAGAAAGAAAAGCTGCAATCCACTGGGTGCCATCACACACTGCTCCCTTTAGCATCGCACACACACACACACACACACTCACACACACACACACACACTCTCACACACACACACACACACTCACACTCACACACTCACACACACACGTTTACAGATTAAGTATTTCTGCAGTGCTTTAATTTTTTACAAATCCTTGTCACACCTTGACTTTGAAACCACAAGGACAAAAAAAAACATGCACACAACAGCCAATCACATCACGGCCCAGAAAAATCAGCCAATTAGGAGTTTGTTGCCGTAGCAACCGGCTGGTCCACTGGGCAGACTGGACCAGCGCTGGGCTGCTGATGCTGAGTGAGAGACGGACAAACAGGATCATACCCTAAACCACGCCCTGTTCTGCTGTCACGTCTGAGAACACGTGAACCTTTAATGGTTCCTCTGGTTCTTCAGCCTGGCCCTCTGGAGAGACCCTTAAATAAATGATGCACAGCTCTACAGCAGAGTGTCATCTTATGAGACGGTTCCAAGCAGAGCCTTTTAGAAAGCCACAGCCATCGAGGAACCCTGTCTAAAAAATCCAGCATTACTGAGGAACTTTTTTATAAAACATATTATTCAAACAATGCACTCTAACACTGTATCTCTATACTCTTGTAGAACAAAAAGGTTCCTTGAGGGTTCTTTGAATGGTTAAGCGGTCTAGTTTTAACAGGTTCTACTTAGAACCCTTTCTGAAAGGGATCCCCAACATGGAGCTCTAAAGTGAGACAAAATGAAGAACCCATTACAGTGTTAGATCAAGCTGTGAAGCTCAGCGGAGCTTAAAGGTTAATGTTGTAAACCTTCCAACATAAACCTTCCTCCAGGAAGTAAAAGGTTCCTGGAACTAAAATCATCCCTGGTTCTTCTGGAGTTCTTGAAAAAGTTTCCAGGTTTCTGATGAGGTTCTCCAGTGGAACTCATCATGGATCAAATAATATAGTGTATGAAATGATTAACTTTCATTCACAGCACGGGTGTTTGGGAATAGAGAGCCGGATGCATTCGGAATGCCGGAGACATGGGATCTGAAGAGAGTTATGAAGAATGTGTTCGTAATAATGAGTGGATGTGCAGCAGATGATTTCATCTCCTCAGGATGTCTCTAAGCAGAGAAAGCAGAGGAAGAGAAGACAAACTATATGGAATTTGTTTGTCTTGCAGACTGTAACAGACGACTATGAACACAAAACACAGTCATTTTGATATAGTTCTTTTATACAGCACTTAGTTCTGTTCCACTGATCTGATTGGACGAGTGGCGTTCCGAGAGCGCTGACATTCAGCGTAACGGCGCTGCGATGCGTCACTCCGCCCGTCTGTGTTCACCACATAAATGATCAATTATAGCAATAGCTCATTACACTGAAGCCGTTACTACGTTTACTACAAGCTGTCAGTGAGTCTGTGTGTTACCATGGCAACGCACAACACTCTATCCAGCTGTGGCTTCTTTGGGAACCATTTTCACTGTTGGAGCAAAAATAAGCAAAATATTTGGCCAGATTGTGTCTGAAATGTCAGTCACTTGATATTAATTTCTTGTTTATAGAACTGTTGGATAAAAGTAATATCACACTCGCAATCGTGCTGCCGTACTGGATATCAGCACGGCTGCGAATACCTGCGAATACCTGCGATTACCTGCGATTACCTGCGAATACCTGCGAATACCTGCGATTACCTGCGATTACCTGCGAATACCTGCGATTACCTGCGAATACCTGCGAATACCTGCGAATACCTGCGATTACCTGCGATTACCTGCGAATACCTGCGATTACCTGCGATTACCTGCGATTACCTGCGAATACCTGCGATTACCTGCGAATACCTGCGAATACCTGCGAATACCTGCGATTACCTGCGAATACCTGCGATTACCTGCGATTACCTGCGAATACCTGCGAATACCTGCGAATACCTGCGAATACCTGCGATTACCTGCGATTACCTGTGATTACCTGCGATTACCTGCGATTACCTGCGGCCTCGTGACTACAGCTGAGCTGATATTCAGTACAAAGTGTTTAATTACAAATCGCTTGTTTAATGTCCCTCACAGAATCGATGAAATGTTTCCAAAGTGTCATTTTTGACTGAAATTTTCCGCACATCACTAATGAATCTGTGTAACTGGTGTTAGCTGTATAACGTATGTGCGTAATGCTACACACTGGTAGACTTTATTTCTCATTAATCAACTCAAAGCTTTCTCCATTTCCCGTGACCTTCCACATGAAGTCGAGACGAGACGAGAGCACCGGCCGAGAGCCGAGAGAAAGGGGGCGGGACGCCATATTAACGTCGTGGAGCTCGTTTAGGAGTGATTAGTCATTCATGGAATAATTGTAACAGCTGTAACTGGTGTGGGTTTTCTTTCTGTTTTGTCGTCTATTTTGGAAAAAGACTGTTTGTTGATCTGTTGTCTTTGTTTCAGCGAGGACTCGAATTTAATCACTGACTGAAGTTAGGAGACTTTTCTGTCTCAGGACATCTGAAGCTGATATAGTGTACGATCACTCAAACACTCATCTCTCAGGATTGTACAGCACTTCTCTCGCCCATTACACACACACACACACACACACACACACACAAATCCAATCACTATTTGTCTGTCTCTCCCTCTCTCTTTCTCTCTCTCTCTCTCTCCCTCTCTCTCTCTCTCTCTGTACTGTGAGGTGAAAAGAGCCTGTATTTGGCACTGCACTAGAACTCTGTGCTGTCCGGGCAATTAGCCTGCAAATGGAGGGCAAATAAATGAAGAGTCCTCTAATATCCTGCAGCCTCAGTCAGAGTCTTTCTCTCTCTCTCTTTCTCTCTCTCTCTCTCTCTTTCTGTCTCTGTCTCTCTCTATCCATCTTTCTCTGTCCGTTTGTCTCTCTCTTTTTTTCCTCTATCTCTGCCCCCTCTGCTCTTCTCTCTGTGTCTCTCCGTCTATCCATCTCTCTCTCTCTGTCTGTATCTCTCTTTTCTCCTCCATCACTCAGTTCACTCATGTATCTATCTTCAGCAATCATTAATCAGCAGCAGTGTGTAGTCATGCAGCAGGCATCTGTCTCTTCTTTTCGCCATCTCACTCTCATGTGCTGCATCTGTGTGTGTGTGTGTGTGTGTGTGTGTGTGTGTGTGTGTGTGTGTGTTCTGCTGTGTTACTCACAATCATACACACTGGAGTCCTTACTGTGCAATGTGATGCTGCAGTTTCTTGCTGAAGCTTCCTCCTGCCTGCTCAGTGGTTTTATAAAGCAATAAACGATTCATGATTTCTCATCCATTTCCCTGCAACAGCCTCAAAACTCGTTTAATTCCAGTATTTTCTGATTCTAAACACGTTTGATTGAAGTCGAATTTTGTCTGATTAAAAACGTGTTGCTTAACGGTTTTTGTGCTTCCGTCACTCGTTCTCAGAAGATGGGATTTCAGGTATTAAACATCTGACATTATATGAAAAAGCCCTGATGTTCCAAAAGCTCCTCCTCATTTTACACTTCCTACTCCACTGAAGAAAAAAAAGAAAGGAGCAGGATGGTGTGCAGAGAGCAGGTTGAAAGATCAGAAATGAAGGAAAGGGTCATTCCTGTCTCATCCCTCCTTTCTTTCCTGACCCTTTCCTTCATTCTGCGCGCCATCCTGCTCCTTTCCCATCTTTTCTCAGTCATGTTCTTCTTCATTCATCCTTGTCTTTTCCTTCTATCCCACTCCTCTCACATTGCCTCCTTACTGGTTTCTACATTATTATTTTTCTCCTTCCTTCCTTCCTTCCTTCCTTCCATACTTTCCCTCCTGTTCTTCCTGATGATCTCATTTCCACTTACATATCTCTAAATGTTCCCTTCCTTCCTGAACTTTTCTTCTCATATCTTACTTTCCATTCCTTCCATCATTTCTGATACAGTCTTTCCTTCCTTTACTTGCTTTACATCCTTTTTCCTGGCATTCCCCTTCCTTCCTCTCTCCCCATGTTACTTTCTCTCCCTTCCTTCCTTCCTTCCTTCCTTCCTTCAAATCTCCATTTCTTCCTTCTTTCTTTCCCTTCCTTCCTGTTACTTGTCCTCCCTTTCTCTTGTCCATCCGTCCTTCCTTCCTCCCTTTTTTTTTACTTTCCCTCCCTCCCTCCCTCCCTCCCTCCCTCCCTTCCAATCACATACTCTCTCCTTCTCTCCTGTTTTCCTCTTTGCTCATTTCCTCCCACCACACTACTTTTATTTCCCTGTTAATCCTTCCTTCCCATGCTGCTCCTTCCCTTCTTTCCTTCCTGCTTCTTTTTCCCTGTCTCACCATTTCCTTCACTCCTGTCCTTTACTTCCTCTCTGTGCATTTCTTTCCCTCTCAGCTTTTCCTCTTTGGATCCCTGTAGTTCAGCAGATGTTTCCATCAGCGCCCAGGAGGCGAGCGGTGCGTCTGAAGGTCAGACGGAGGCGAGAGGAGCGCTCAACACGACCGCTCAAGCTCTCACGGGTGCACACGGAAAATCGCACGAAGACTCGGAGGCTTTGATTCAAAAGGGAGCATTACGTCAAGGACAGGAAGTGCTGCAGAAAGGCAGATGATCAAAAAGCAGCGGGCGAAGCGGAGAGAGAAAATGAAAGAAGCTCTTCGAGTTTAGAGCGTTTATTCAGGAGCGAGCGATGCAGCTGCACCTCCCACTCAAACATTTACAAACACACACAGATCAGTAGACATTTCCACTGCTCCATGAGCATGACACGCACTGGCCGAGGCCGTCTACAGCAGGGGAGACGGATGGGTAGTGATTGGAGGAGAGGTTGGGATGATGTGGAGGAGAAAATGAATATAAATTGGCATTTTAGGAGGAGACGCTGTAAAAGAGTACTCTGGGATTCTGGAAACGTTGAAATTATTTACATCTTCAGTGACAATCAAACCCGTGTTTCTGTCAGTGAAACCAAGCGGAGGAAGGCGGCTTTGCATCTCCAAGACTCGCAAAATAAAAAATAAAGAAAATAAAGAACGAGTGAATCTAATTGTCTGCTGTATCTGATATTCAGTCGTGCTTCATGCATCAAGCTCCAGTCTGCATCTGCGTTTAGCCTCCGATCTAAATCCTCCCAAGAAACCCTGATTCACCTCAATCCCAAATCACTCAAATCCTCCGTGTCATTTTTAGGTTTTATTGGTCTATTAAGTTGACAGATGAAAGATCTCGATGTTCTCCTGCGTACTCCAGCGCGCCCCCGCAGACACATCCAACCCCAACATAGAGACACTTCACACCAAAAATAGAAAACCATTGTTCTCTCTCTCTCTCTCTCTCTCACACACACACACACACACACACACACATCAGGTTAAATGTCACTGAACACACACACACACACACACACACAGCCAGAGGCAGTGACAAGACACACAGCAAACTGAAACCTGTATCTTCAGCATATGCACAAGAACCCATAAACGTGCATCCACACTGGCAGGTGATGAAAAACGTGTGTGGACGAATCGTAACACGTTCGTAACAAGCCGTCACGATGACTTATGACTTTCACCCCGTAAACACTGTTCAAGTGTTCATAAGATTTATTCACGCCGATGTAAAAGCTCAGTTTGATAGTTCTTTATTCACTCAGAGTAAAAAAGTTCCACCTTGCACCATATATTTTTTTAGATGTTCTGAGAACGTCTTAATTCATCATTTGCACGTCGTCCATCAACATCAGCATCGTAGGAACATTAACACTTTTCCACAGTGCTACTTTTTGTTTAACTGGGATTTTATTACAGAAGAATATTATCATGTCACTTGGCCCCCATCAGAGATTTCCATCTATAGGACTTCAGAAGAGAGAGAAAAGAGAGGAAGAGAAATGTAACTACAAACAGTTAAAAAGCATGATGTGTTATTCGTTAACGAGTGCTGTGGTGTAAGAGGAATAAAACACATGGGGATAAAACGCATCATCACAACACCCCGTTGTTGATTACTTTTCTGCAGCAACATGTTCCCCTTGTGATTTATTCACACTCACTAAAGTCCTAAAGAATACAGAGAGCAGCAGCAGGACTACTGCTTTCACCATTTATTAACATTCAGGTGGAATAATCCACGACTTTCATCCCACTTTCCCTATTCTGTTCACACACACACTCACACACACTCACACACACACACACACACACACACACTCTCTTTGACAGGCGCTGATAAATATTCCAGTTTATGTTCAGTGTGTGTTTAAATGAAAGCTCAGTCGTATTTGCAGGTCAGGAGCAGAACGCAGAAAGTTTCATCAAAGCGCAGAAAGTTTTAGCGGCTCGTAAACACGTTTGTTTGATCACATTTTCGTCCAGCGTGAGACTTGCGAAGCTCTTCGAATGATGATGAGACTCCAACAAAACCTTTTTAAAAAGCCTGTGTGCTATTTACAGCATCAGAGACCCGCCAGTGCGTCATGCAGCTGAAATAACCCTGCACGCTCAGTACACGCCCCCTGCAGCCGGCTTCACGCTGCTCGCCCCCCACACGCCCCATCACTCCCCCCCCCCCCCAAACCCCCATCACTCCGCCCCCCCAAACCCCCATCACTCCGCCCCCCCACATGCCCCCATCACTCCGCCCCCCCACATGCCCCCATCACTCCGCCCCCCCACATGCCCCCATCACTCCGCCCTCTTTCTCTCTCCTGATCTTCATTCTTCTCTCCACCTCTCTTTATCTGGTGATCATTCTCTTCAGCTCCACTAGAGACCCATACACTCACTCTCTCTCTCACACACACACACACACACACACACACACACACACTTTTTCCCCCTGAGACAAATCTACTAACACATGGCCTTCTGTTGCTCTTTCACAGTAATAAACGATTCCACGGCCTCTATGTAAAGCCCCAGAGTCATACATTACTGTGTCTATACTGATACTATTGAATGCAAAAGTTTGTACACCCTTAAGACAAAATGACCAAAATGTGGCACTCATACCAAGACATACGGTATAGTGTTCAGTTTTACAGTTCCTTCATTATCAGAAGTAAGAAAAATGGTCAAATAGTAAACCCAACACACACTTTCTTCTTAAATAAATTCAGATCAATTTAAAACAGAAGCATATTTTCCCCTTTTACAAAAATCATGAGAAGGGCACAAACTTTTGACTGTATGGAAATGTGGTTAATAAAAAGTCTTAGACGATGAAGCCAAAAGTCAACTCCAAATTACATTCAAATGAGTTGCAGAAATCTTTTAAATCTTTTAAATTTTGGTGCTCTCTGAGTGGGAGGGGCATATTCTCTCTCACCTGTCAATCACAGAGACACTAGGAACCCATTATTAAAAAAATCTCCCTCGGTTCCTGTAAAGCTTTCTTCCTCGTGTCTCTCAGGGAGCCTTTCCTCACCATTGTCACCTCTGGACATTAGGGATCTAAATCTAGATCTGGATTTCTGTAAAGCTGCTTTGGGATGATGTCTATTGTTAAAAGCGCTATATATATATATATATATAAAATTTTGTTTGAGTGATTGAATGTAACTGAAATATATATTATATATAATACATATTGCACACCATTATGTGTTCCAAGTATGACTTTCCCCACTTTCCTACTCTTTAAATAATCTCCGCTGTGAGTAATCCCAAATCTCTCTTTTCCCCAAATCTTATCCCTTCCCTGCTTTTCACCTCCTGCCTCTTCCATTTTACCCAAAATGCCTTTCAGGGGAACTAATAAGAGTTTATTCTTCCAAATGAAGCACAGCGCAGAGGCTTTGAGCTCACACTGGTAGTATTAACACTCAGTCTCCTGGCTACAGCATGACTCACTCTCTCTCTCTCACTCTCTCTCTTTCTCTCTCTCTCTCTCTCTCCCTCTCTTTTTTTTCTCATCCCCATTTTCTTTTTAATAATAAGCAAATGACTGCAGGTCGGGAAAATACAAATGAGACCAGAATTAGGCTAAAAATAGCCACGCCTACGTTTTTTTTTCCTCATGAGAAATCAAATAATGATGACAAGCCTCTAATTTTTTTTTCCTGCATTTAACCCAAAACCTGATTTCAGTCTTGAGGTGGTCATGTGATTTGATCTGGCTCAGCGATCACGCCGACACTCGGAAGACAAACCAAATCCAATGTCTTGTTTCCTGTTCCCTGACAGTCGAGGCCGGATTGTGCTTCATCCTTAACCAATTTCAGTGTTTTGTTTTTTTTTCAGCTCTCATCATTAAATCAGCTGCAGGAGTGTGCGGTTATGAAAGCCACTTTGCAGAACAAGCAAATGTCAAAATGTGACTGATCATCTGGCGAGCGCTCGGTAATAACTAGCGCTAACAGATGCCATGGTCAAATGACTATTGATGAGGATGTGAGAGGCGCCGGAAAGTGCTGGAACGTGGCGAAAGGACACTTAGTACATTGTTCACAAATGCCAGGAATAAGAGGAATAATCACAACAACAGCAGGGTGAGTCAGAAAATAAAAGAGGTGATAATGCCAAAGCTAACCCACTGACAATTTTGGCAAAATAATGTATTATGACCGAGAAGCCAATGTTCAACAGCGACACTAAATTATAGGTGAATATAAATGTCACTATTAGGTGCAGTAACATATTGCTATTTACCCTGATTTAAGGGTGCCAAAACTTTAAGTAGCACTGACATGATGATTACGGTGATGTCGCACCAAATGCCGACTTCTGATGGGCGACGAATAAAACGTGAACTCAGCATAAAGTGTGTTAGTGAGGAGTCAAAACTCCAGAACAGCTTCAGTGCTCCTGTACCAGAGCGACGGAGAACCGTTCTCCTAAAAGACCGTCCCTCAGTGTTAATACTCAGAAGTGTTAAGTAGTTTAAGACTCAATAAAACAGTATTTATATTTGATCCTGCAGTAATTACGCTGTTACATTAGCAGGCAGGATGGAGGTTCTGGCAGCAGCTGGGATCAGACTGGCTACACCACCATCACTCGCTTTAGCGATTCAAAATAAATACATATATTTTTTAAATATTACCCTACATCATCAAAAACGAACCCGTCATTCACAGAGGATGTTCTCCACGTGTTTCATCTGAGAAAGTTCCCTATGTGATGATTAGCTCACTAAAGCTCACTAAAGAAGCCCATCAGCACAGGACACATATAGGGAGAAGAGAAAGAGAGTAAATTTCACATTCAGCCGCACAACATTTCTTCCTCTAAAGCTTCCATCTCTGGGAGTTTTTGCTTCTCACCGTCTCTGTGCTCTCTGTGTGGAGATTAAAGCACTGATGAGATCCACACAAAGCACATCTGCGATGATCTACACTGTAAAATGTGCTACTAATATGATATAAACTTTTATTCTGTGTTCATTAATTCCACAAAATATAAAAGAGCAGGGCTAATTCAGGGCCCGAGTGACTGTAGATCATTCACACATTACATTTAAAAAAAAATAGAAATCTTCACTAAATGTGATTAAAATCCTGTAAGGAATGTGTCTTGGTGTACTGGTGCTTAGTAATAGCAGTAAAATACACGGAATAAAAATAATATTAATAAGGTAGACATTGTAAAAAGTAAAAAAGAAAGGAGAAAGTTATGAAATGAGCAAAAATATAAAAGTATAAAAATGTAAGAAATTAAAAATAGAGAGACGTTAACTAACGCTCACAGCTTGAAGTAATGAAGCCCAAAGTTGGTCCTTTTTAAATAACAGTGTTTTATTCCTCTTATACTACAGCAATTTGCTAACTATTATAATTGTACATTTACTAAAGAATGACACGTCATATGTTTTATCCATTTATAGTTACGCTTCATGGTGTGAAATGTCAGTGAAACAGGTGAGTTCCTGTTGTCGCTTACGTTATAGCAGCTATAAACAGTCGTTCCCTCACCAGCCTCTTTATTCTCTCTCTTCACCGAGAAACGGCAAAGAAGCGTAAACTCCTCTGTCCTGAAGACGTCGGAAAACTTAAAGTTACAGCTTCACCTCTGACTGATACAAA
>CM074928.1:23106342-23127968 GCA_037576815.1 Pangasius larnaudii
TGTGTAGTATGACGTATAGTGGTTGTGTAGTGTGACGTATGGTGGTTGTGTAGTGTGATGTATAGTGGTTGTGTAGTGTGGCGTATAGTGGTTGTGTAGTGTGGTGTATAGTGGTTGTGTAGTATGACGTATGGTATAGTGGCTCTATGATGATGAACGATTTTCAGTAAACGTGTGAGCAGTAAATGTGGGTATGTGCTGTATGGATGTAACATCACCGATGAGCCAATCAGAGACGATTAAAGGCCGAGGTGGTGTGTTAGTAATGAAATCTCTCTCAACAGCACTACACAACTTTAAACACTGTCACTAATCCACTGAGCTCTAACACTGTTTCCACATCCCACCAGAGCACTCTTTCCATTTCCACTTTCAGCTCTAATTCCCTGACATCCGACTTTCTCAAATGTTTCATTCCATCTTTCTGAACGTAAACAAACGGTGAATACGAACAGATTATAAAAAACATCCAGCAATCGAAGTCCAAACTACTGAGTCACTAAGAATAAAAAACCTCCTGCTTTAATATAAACCTTGTCTATAGTGCTAGCTACAAAAACTGTTATTAAAACTGTTATTGTTTAAATGTTCTGCTCATAAGCAGCATTACACTTAAAAAGAATGTCTATAAAAACCGTAAACGTATTAATCTGTCATTTTTGCTCCTCCGTTCACATTTACTTTATAATTACACGTATACCACAGCGCGGCCGAATGCTCGAATCTGATTGGTCAGGAGGTGTGCATTATTTCTGTATAACAGCACAGGTAGTTCCGGCTGTAACATGAACAACAGGTTTATATTAACCTGCTTATTTTAATATGTTATCGTTTCTATAGTAACAGCAGCTCATTCACAGGGCTGTGTGCAGCAGACGCGCCACAAGCAGATCAAAATGTGCTGCTTAACAAAGTAAAAATTATAATGGTGATGCGGTGACATTTTTTTGTTAGGAGAGATTTATTTAACATTTATAGAAGGAGTCTCAGATTGGAGAGAGAGAGAGAGAGAGAGAGAAAATGACTCTTTATCACAGCTATAATGTAGGTGGGAACAGGAACTAACTTGTTTTCCGGATGTTACACAACAATAAATCTAACTATAAATCTTTAAAGTGTGTGACATGTCGTTCATTAATAAATGAATAATTGTAATTGTTGTTAAAGTGCTGTGGTGTAAGCGGAATAACACACTTCAGATCCTGCTGTTTTACGACATTAATGCACTTCGGGTGTAATTGTAGCTCTGCTAGCATGTTGTGCCACACACACACACACACACACACACACACACACACACACACACACACACACACACACACACACACACACGGGTCATTTTCATATAACAGCAGTCTGTCATGTATTATTCCTTACACAGCGTCAGCTCTGGCAGTAGTAATGAATAATGAACATAAACGGATTAAAAAAAGTGTAATCTGTAAGGAGATGTTTATGTCACATGTATGGAAGGAGTCTCCAGTGTCAGCGCTGTGTATCAGTCAGAGGTGAAGCTGTGACTAAGTTTTCTGACATCTTCAGGACAGAGGAGTTTGCGCTTCTTTGCGGTTTCTCGGTGACACGACAAGCTGCGTTTTTTGTCTTATTAATTAACTTCGAGAGAGAAAAATGAAAGGCTGGTTCCACAACATTAAATGTAACTATAAACAGATAAAAGACGTGTGGTCGTTTAATAAATTAAGCATTTTAATTGTTGGTAAATTGCTGTGGTGTAAGAGGAATGAAACGCTTCGTGTCTGATTATTTTCCTATAAAACTCGTCCTGCTGTGTGACTGTAAAATTGGTCTATGATTAAGAATTGCTTAAAAGTTTACAAATAATAATATCATGCTGTTATATCACCATCACTAATGTTCACCCATTTAAAAAGTAATCCATTTGATTTTACTGAACTCTGGTTACTTTTCGTGGTAAAAGACCAAACCAACCCTCGCTGCCGTCATTAAACCCTGACACACAGGAGCTTTTGTTGAAGTACTTCCAGTAATACATCATCATCATTATCTATGAAATCCACGAGGAAGTTCAGCAAACATTACAGAGAAAGAGAAACTGTTTAGAGCGATGAGTTTGAGCAGCAGCAGAGGAAGTAAATGTTGCAGGCAAACATTATTAAACAAGACAAATATTTACAATGTGAGCAGCAAGAACACACCATTAAACCCTTACACTCTTACTTTAATATTCAGGGTTTGTGGTGGAATTCAGATCATTATAATCGTCATTTTGTTTTCATCTCATTATTCCATCCACAAAACTGCAACAGAAGAGAGCAAGAAGAAAAAACTAAACTAAACAAAACAAGAAGAAAACATGGAAAGGAAAAAATGACAGTGAGGACAGGAACAGAGAGAAACACCCTGTGACGGTGGTGAGAATAATTATGTTCTACTGACGTGTATATAAAGATATAGAATGAAGAGGAGTTCGTTGTGAAGGTTTTATAGAAAACGTGACCTGGTGTCATTTATTGTTCTTGTAAATGATTCAGGTTCTGAACACAAGCTAATAGTGAAAGTGTGGAGTGACGGCTGTGAGGAATCTGGAAGCACCGACACGTCCTGGGACTTTAAGGGTTAAATGTGTTTCGGATGTTCATATCAGAGACGCAGAAAATAAAAGAAGGTTGTAAAAGACTCACTGTGTGTGTGAGGAATCGCTTGTAATTGAATCAGCGATTCTTCCTCTGCTTCCTTCCTGCGGATCAGACGGAGGGGATGATCTTCATTACACGCGGCTCTCGGGGAACACAGAACGCACTTCAGTTCGTGTTTTCCATGTTTAGGTCGTGTGTTTCCTGTGAGATAAGCTCGTCTCTCAGCTCAGATATCAGCACGTGAGTAAAGGGGAATTTCACTTAGGCACAATATCCATGAGGAACTCACACTTCACTCAGCAGCAACACTCTTAGAAAATCGAGAACGCTTACAGGTTCCACGTAGAAGCCTACAACAGGGTGTTTGGAAGCTAAGAGCCTTCATTGAAGGACCTGCTATTTGTGAGAACGTATCAAGTACCCAGAGGAACCTCCTGACTGGTTCTGGGGACTAAGAAGAAAATAGTGAGCAATAATTTGGATACTTAGGGTTCTTCAAGGGTTCTTCAAGGGTTCATTTGGTTCTTAAATTCCAAAAAAAAGGTTCTACACTGAATCCTTTCTGAGAGTGGAGCACTCTGCTGTAGGGTTCTACATAGAATACATAGAACATTTGAGGAGAGGGACAAAATGGACAACCAAAGAGTGGAGACTTTTAGAAAAGTGGATCTTCAAGTGATCTTTAAGGGTTAATTAAGGGTTCATAACTTCCTACAAAAAGTCCTCTTCGAACCCTTTCTAATAGGAAGCACTCTGTTTAAGGGTCCTGCATAGAACCTGGTTCTCCCAGAAGGACAGGTAACCCTTAAGGGTTTTACATTTTTTAAAGAGTATTCTTCCATGATTCCTCAAGGGCTAATTATGGGTTTTAAACTGCTTACAAAAAACTCTACTTGGACCCCGTTCTGATAGGAAGCACTCTTTTATAGGGTTCCTAATGGTTCTTAAAGGGTTCTTAATGGTTCTTAATGATTCCCACCGGATGTACAACCAAAGAACACTTAAGGGTTCTACACTTTTACAAAAAGGGTTCTTTAAGTGTTAATTAAGGCGTCTTGGCTTCTAAATGGTTCTACATTAAATCCTTCCTGATAGGAAAACACTCAAAGGCTGTAAATAGAACTTTTAAGGGTTCCCCAAGATGGACAAGCAAAGAACCCTTAAGGGTTTTAATAATGTTCACTTTTAGAATTTGGATCTTTAAAGGTTCTTTAAGGCTTTTGTGGATAATTAAACAGGTTCTACTTGGAAAGGGGAATATTCTGTTCTAGAGTTCTTCATGAAACACTTAATGGCTTCCCCAGAGTACCAGTGCAGAACCGATAAGGGTGTAGGCTCCTGAGGTTCTCTTCAGGGTAAATTAAGGAGGTGTTTTAAAGCTAAAATAGCAGTTTAAGTGAAAGTAAAACATGACGTGTGTTTATAATGACGTTCTCTTCTCCTCTGTGCTGCAGGTGGATTAATAATGTTCTGTAGGATCCACTGACTCCAGATCACTTCATCACCAGAACAAGTGTAAGACACCATCACTGGTTCACTCGTTCATCCCCTCATTCACTCGTTCATCCCCTCATTCACTCGTTCATCCCCTCGTTCACACGTTCATCCCCTCATTCACTCGTTCATCCCCTTGTTCACACGTTCTTCCCCTCGTTCACTCGTTCATCCCCTTTCACACGTTCATCCCCCCATTCACTCGTTCATCCCCTCATTCACACCTTCATCCCCTCGTTCACACGTCCGTCCCCTCATTCACACGTTTATCCCCTCATTCACACGATCATCCCCTCATTCACACATTCACCCCCTCATTCACACCTTCATCCCCTCATTCACATGTTCATTCCCTCTTTCACACGATCATCCCCTCGTTCACTCGTTCATTCCCTCGTTCATATGGTCATAAAGCTGTGATGTGCAGTTACTCTCAGAGCTGCTGTTCTGGAAAATGAGTCAACAGCTTCTGACCAATCAGAGTCCAGTGTGGTATAAGAAGGGGTTCAACTCAGTGTGTGTTCAGTGCAGATAAAACACTGATTATTAAATATTTCAACACGTGATTGTTGGCATTTATGTTTAAATTCATGGTTTATCTCAATCTTAGGGTGACATTTGACTAGTGTTCATGTGTGAATGTCAGATTAACCACAGCTGCATGTTCTCTCCAGCAGGTGTGTGTGAGAGACCCGGGGCTGAGTTAACTTCCTGTTTGCCTTCTCTCGTGACAGATCTTCCCTCGCTTCCTCGCTCCCTCGTCCCCTCATCCCCTCGCTTCCTCGCTCCCTCGTCCCCTCATCCCCTCGCTTCCTCGCTCCCTCGCTCCCTCGTCCCCTCATCCCCTCATCCCCTCGCTCCCTCGTCCCCTCGCTCCCTCACTCCCTCACCTTGTGGCCATGGAGGCACGAGGAAAATTTGATTTCAACGCCACGGCGGAGGACGAGCTCAGCTTTCGCAAAGGAGACACCCTGAAGGTATAAAAACTGCACAGGAGCCTGTCTCTGTGAAGGAACCCTTAAAGGCTTTATGTAGAACCCTATAACAGTTCATCAGAGAGGATGCAGAGAACCCTTAATTATCCAATTAACACTTAAAAAAAACTTAAAGAACTTTTAAACACGTAAGAGCTCTGCGGTTGTCCCTCTAGGGGAACACTTCTAGGTTCTATATATAACCTTTCTATCTAAAGGTCTATGCTATCAGAAGTTTTCGTTTAGGAGGCTGAGAACCCTTAATTATTTCATTTAAAGAAGAAACCTCGAACAACCATTTTTCTAAACATAGTTCAGGCACCAATAAGCTAAATGTCAGGTTTTAGGTATTAAGGAGAAAATAATGAGCAATAATTTGGAGTTTGTGCAGCACACTTATCCCGGTAATACACACACTCTTAGGTGTGTAGGGGGTTCCTCAAGGGAAACTCTCTGTTTACAGTTCTACGGAGAACCTTTAAGGGTTCCCCCAGAGGGAAAGCTGAAGAACTTTGAAGCGCGTGTGTGTGTGTGTGTGTAACCCTGCATCTGTGTGCAGATCCTCAGCACTCAGGATGACTGGTTAAAAGCAGAAATGCACGGACACGAAGGATTCGTCCCTAAAAACTACGTGGACAGGCAGATACCCAGGTGAGTTCCTGTACATGCACAACTTTCTTCAAACTTTTTGCAGATATGATGAATTTCCAAACATTTTATGAGGTCACACCAACCATACAAACGTATACTAACTGTCCTAACTCGCTGAGGCTCAGTGCTGAGGGTCTTTCGAGCAGCCGTCTTCCTGTTAAGATCACGTCCTATGGCATGGTTTTCTTATTACAATGCAGCAAAGCACAAATCTGATTCTGATTCACCGAAATCCCCCTGACTTATTCAGAATCCTGATTTTTTTTAATTATGCACTAATATTTTGTGTAATGTTGTAGAAACAAAGCGTCCTAAGAGATCTGTTCTGTTGAATTAAAGAACCGTTCTAACAGACCAGTTCTTACAGGACGTGACTCTGGCGTATCACTGCAGTGTGTTAGTGTTCTGACGTTCCGCTGTATTATTCGTGGTGTTTGTGTACAGCTGGTTCCAGGAGAACGCCAGCCGCGGCGCTGCAGAGGAGATTCTCATGTCCCGGGAGGTCGGAGGGTTCCTGATCCGCGGCAGTCAGAGCTCACCTGGAGACTTCTCCATCTCCGTCAGGTCCGAGCCAGAACTCACTCACACACACACACGCACGCACACGCACACACACGCACACACACACACACACACACGCACACGCACACGCACACACGCACGCACGCACGCGCGCACACACGCACACACGCACGCACACACGCACACACACGCACACGCACACACACGCACACGCACACACACACACACACACGCACACGCACACACACACACACACGCACTCTAGGCTGCTTTACACAACAACTACACCATCTACGCCACACGATACGCTCACTGAGAAAAACGGGTTCCTCGAGGGTTCCTCGGTTGCGTGATGGATTCTACGTTTTAAAAGCATTTTATTAAGAATCTATTCAGAAATCTAGCGTACACAGGAAGTACATTTGCAGAGCATCAGCAAGGAGAACAGCCCTGATGCTTTCACTACTTCTATTTTGTCTTCCTTCCTTCCTTTCTCTCTCAGTCCTCTGACATGCAGTGCTACATAGAACCTTTACAGATCCCCCCACAGGGACAAACTGAAGAACGCTAGACGGAACCCTGTTCTGCTTATCGGTGACCGCTGAGTCGAGACGTCTGTCCTGAATTTAACATCTTCAGCATCTTTATTCTCATGGGCATTCTGTTTGTTTTCAAACCTCATAAGCTTATGAATTAGAACACAGGTAGAATAATCATTTGCTTAAATTACGACACGCATAAATAAGTGCACCCTTTACAAGTGAACCATTAGATCTAAAATAAAAGGAAGAATTGTATTCTACAGAAAATGAACACAAACGAATCTCCATTTAGGTGAAGCAGCGAGATAATTCTGTAAAACCCGCATAGTAAATAATTTCTCTCTCTCTCTCTCTCTCTCTCCCTCCCTCACTCTCTCACTCCGTCTCTCTCTCTCTCTCTCTCTCACCCTCTGTCTCTATCTGTCTCCCTCTCTCTCTCTCTCTCTCTCACCCTCTCTGTCTCTATCTGTCTCTCTCTCTCTCTCTCTCTCTCTCTCTCACCCTCTCTGTCTCTATCTGTCTCTCTCTCTCTCTCTCACACCCTCTCTGTCTCTATCTGTCTCCCTCTCTCTCCCTTTCTCTCTCTCTCTCTCTCTCTCTCACCCTCTCTGCCTCTCTTTGTGGTTTTAATTTGTTTAGCCCCCAAAATTCACCTGAAGTCTGAGTGTAATGTATCATCGCCCACATGAATATCTTCTCCGTATCAACTCACAAACAGACCCAGTTGTGGTCACATCTGTGTGATTTATCTTCTGACAGATCATCTACATCTGTAAACTCCATCCGGTGTTTCACAGATGTTCCCTCTGGTGCCGATAAAGAGTTTAAATACTGTACATAACTGTTTATGACATGTTATAACTCTTAATAACAGAATCGGAAAGCAGATTTAAACTCGTATCCAGCGAAATGATTTGGATTTGCTTTGTTCAGCATCAATCCAATATCTATAACACACATCGTTCTGGGCCACACTTTACATTTACGGCTCATCATTTGGAAAATGTTCTTGTCTACTATCAGTGTGACGAACTGAACGTACAGAGATACAGAGATACAGAACTCAGTGTGCGTCTGTGCTACGAGGAATCGGTAAATAAAAATGATAAATCTGAAGGACACTGTGAATATGCAGTATGCAGTGCAGCAGGACAGAGACGTGTGACTGGTTCTGTGTGATACGTCTCTGTCCAGAACAGTGGCACTGAGACCCTCCTCAGGGGTCCAGACTCCACACTGAATACAAAAATAACTTTTTAAAAACTATTTAAATTTGTTGTAACATGTTAATAAAATTTTTTAAAAATGTTGATGCAATTTAATTTCATTTCATTTCTTCAGTGTGTGTGGAGTCTCTTGATTTATGAATGTGAGAGAAATCACAATCTCCTCTTTGTTTTTTTTTTCATTTATTTTACACAGTAATATTATGAATATTGCTCTAAATATGAAGAATTCTGAAATAAGAGTCGCATTTGAACCCGGCACATTTAAATGAGGAGTGTATGTGATATTTGAGTCTTTTTCTGCAAATCCTGACACGCTGCACTAATGTCGGAGTTTAGGAATAAGTACCATTTTCCAAACATGACGTAAGTGTTACACAGTCGTTTAACACACGTGTGTTACTGACATAATAAAATGTTCAAATGCTACAGTAATGTGGAATAAAAATGTATAGTGGTCAAGGCTTGAGGTCGTGGAAAAGTCATAAAGTTTGGGTACAGTTTGGGTCATTTGCCCAAAAACCCGACCTTGACAGTGTAATGATCGGACTGCAATATGGTTGTGCACCAGCAGAGGGCGCAGCTGTGAGTAATTACAGTACATCATGCTAATGTTAAGGAGAATACGGTGTGTGATCACGTCTGTACGTTCTAAGCGTGTGTACACTCTTGATTATTAATTATCTTCTCATGTCCCTTTCTGCTTTCAGACACGAGTTTGACGTGCAACATTTTAAGGTGATGAAGGACAACAGAGGTCATTATTACCTGTGGAGCGAGAAGTTCACGTCCCTCAACAAGCTGGTGGAATATTACAGAACATCATCCATCTCCAAACAGAGGGAGATCTTCCTGAGAGACGGGAGCCGAGAGGAACCGAGAGACCCGGCACCTCATCCTGTAAACACACACACACGCGCACACACACACACACACACACACACACACACACACACCTCTGTTTAACAATTAAATCCATTAAAAACGTTGGTCTCACATTTAACTTTTTCTTAACCTTATTCTTTCTTTCTATTGTTACATATCTTTCTATCCATTTCCTTTTCTGTCTCTCACTGCAAATGTTCACAGAACAGCATCATGAATATTAATTAATCTGAGCAGTGATGTCATTAACTTCAGATTCTGTCTGATTCAGTGATTATTATTATTATTATTATTATTATTATCATTAATATTAATATTATTTTAGGTAAAGAGAGGCAATCCTGATGACCGACCCCAACCCTCTGCTTCAACACACCGCAGACCAACAGAGCAAACTCACACTCAACAGGTACATCACACACACACACACACACACACACACACACACACACACACACACACACACCACACAGCAGTGAAATAATGTGTTAATGTTGTAAAATTGTGTTTATCCTCAGAATAAGCGAGGAAGTTTGGAGGAGAGAGCTCACCCCATGGGTCCTGCAGGGAGGAACAGTCCTGTTAGTACTCTTCCAACATCCAGACGTGCTTCTGAAGTCACACCTGCACCGGTACACACACACACACACACGCGCATACACACACACACACACACACACACACACACATTTCATATTACATTACTACTTCTTATATTAACTCTCCTGAATGTCTGTATCTGTATCCGTGTGTGTGTGTGTGTGTGTGTGTGTGTGTGTGTGTGATGACAGAGGTCGGCCGTACAGGTGAAGGCTCTGTATGACTTCACAGCAGAGGAAGAAGATGAGTTGGGCTTCAACACCGGTGACATCATTGAGGTTCTGGATCGTTCCGATGCGTCGTGGTGGAGAGGACGCCTGCGCGGGAACGTCGGACTTTTCCCTGCTAACTACACGGCTCAGATATAAACCCCCCGGAGAACCGGTTCTTCTGCGGTGCTTTTCACTTTAAGTCGGATCTTTTCCTTTCATCTCTCATTACGAGGACGAGGACAGGATAAAGACGTTACTTGGATTAATTACACGATTATGATTAGTGCGAGGTACGATTCCGTCTCAGCCGAGACCCGGCACGCGGACGGGAATGCATTCCGATTCTCCTGCTTTTCCACTGAGTAACGTACATCACTGCTCCTCAGTCCTGCTCCTGATTAAACGCCGAGTTTATATTTAATATTCAGTTTATTATAACTGACATCAGAGCCGTGATTAACCCTTTCATCACGCAGCCTATAAATACAACTTTTCCCCCTGAAGCTTGTAAAACAGATCATTTTGTTTTGTTTTTGTTTTTTTGCAGTAGACTATAACTGACCCTAAACATTCTCCTTATCGTTGTATTTTATAAAATAAACCTCAATCTGGTGTTTACTGTAATCTATTAAATAGACCATTCATTATTATTATTATTATTATTATTATTATTATTATTATTATTATTGCTACAGACTTTAATGTAGACATCTTTAAAATATTAAAATATTATTATTAATATATAAAAATATTAACATATTATTATATAATACATTAATATTATTATTATTAATAAAATATTGTTTTCTGTAGGTCAGTTTTTTGCTGTAGTCTGTGAAATAAAAGCATGAGAAATGAGTGAAATGACTTTTTATTATTATTATTATTATTATTATTATTATTATTATTATTATGTTCTGTCATATTTCACAGGAGGAATCATTTCATGTTTTGTTTCTCTGCAGTAGTTTGTGTGTAATAACTGTGTAATAATTCAAACTTACCTAAACTTTTTTCAACTTTTTTTTTACTTCCTCTGAACATCCTGGAGTCGGTTCAAGACTTCCAGTGACGTCAGAAGTGTGTTATATAACGGACGCCAGGTGCTGTAGCTCCGCCCCTTCCACACACACACACACACACACACACACACACACACACACCGCTCTAATAATCCCGGAAGTCACCTAAGTTGCCAGGGATACAGTGAGCGGCAGGTAGCGGAAGGTGCTCGGTGTCATGGCGGAATCGCAGCTCATCTGCATGGATGAAGAACACGTTAACGTGAAAATCTCCGAAACCAAACCGGAGTTTTATTACAGCGAGGAGCAGCGCGCGGCGCTCGAGCATCTCCTCCGGAACGGGGACGGCGCGTTCAAGCTGCGGCTCCGCGAGGACAACATCAAAGACTTCCTCTCGGCGCGCGAGGTGAAATGGATCCGCGAGACGTTCCGGGAATACGACAGTCCCGATCCCGACCCCGATCCCGACGACGATGTCCGCTCGGAGCCGCGCGCACCGCGCTCGCCCCGGGGCTCGGACTCGGGAGTTCACTCCACCTACTGGCCCACAGTGTCGGACACCGAGGCACCGGCGCTCGAGCTCGGCTGGCCCACCGGCGGCTTCTACCGGGGAGTCACGCGCGTGTCGGTTTACACACATCCACCCAAAGAGAGCAGTCCTCACATCAAAGAGGTGGTGAGGAGACTCATCCAGGAGGCACACAAGGTAAAGAACATGAGCCACAGCAGTGCTGAGGGGCAGAAGAACCTCCTCTCCTCAGGTTCTTCACTTCCACACACCAAGCTCTCCTCTCCTCAGGTTCTTCATTTCCACACACCACACTCTCCTCTCCTCAGGTTCTTCACTTCCACACACCAAGCTCTCCTCTCCTCTCCTCTCCTCAGATTCTTCTCTTCCACACACCAAGCTCTCCTCTCCTCTCCTCAGGTTCTTCTCTTCCACACACCACACTCTCCTCTTCTCATGTTCTTCACTTCCACACACCACACTCTCCTCTCCTCAGGTCCTTCACTTCCACACACCAAGCTCTCCTCTCCTCAGGTTCTTCTCTTCCACACACCACACTCTCCTCTCCTCAGGTCCTTCACTTCCACACACCAAGCTCTCCTCTCCTGATCTTTATGAGCAGACACACCAAAAGAGAGATAAAATACATGCAGATGTCTGCTTTTTTTAAATATTAAAAAAAAAAAACCTCACACCTGTTCACACTCACACACACACACACACACACACACACACACACACACTTCAACAAACTCAGCTGGACACGAGTGTGCAGTTTTATTCTCATGAAGTCAGAAGAAAAGGTACAAACAGTAACACACACCTCCTCTAATGTGTGATATTCACACACAGCCCGAGTCAGACGTTTACTCCTGTAGGATCAGACTGCGGTTCTCTCTCAGTCTACACAACAACGCACCTTTACACACCTGCTTCTGATACAGAAACACACAAAGATTTCACTTTCTATTCTTCTTCTAGGAATTTTAAAGTGTTTTTTTAATAAGTTGCTCCAGATGTTGTGTTTACGTCTTTGTTTTCCCTGCAATTCAAAAATCAACAAAACATGCAATTTGGCTGGGGGTGCACAAACTTTTGCATACAACTGTAGTTAGCTTTTTTTTTTTTTTTAAATCTATGAAACCGTAAAATATAGTTTTCTGTAGGTCAGTAAAATAGGAGATTTTTTGTTAATATTTAATGTTAATTAATGAATTAGTTTGTTTATTTAATTAGTTGTAGCTGATGAAATAAACCATAATGTCGTGTTTGGACTCTCACATGTGAAATAAGAGGTCTTTCAGGAGGATCTTTAAACACGGGCTGAGTTTCAATATAATATGATATGATATAATCCTGTAAAGCACAGGTAAAGCACAGGTAATGCACAGGTAAAGCACAGGTAAAGCACAGGTAATGCACAGGTAAAGCACAGGTAATGCACAGGTAAAGCGCACGCTCAGCAGTACAGCAGCGTTTCTGGGTCACATGTCCACTGAGTTTATACGACGTCCAACACTTGATGTTCTTGGCACAGTTTCAGTAACAAAGGTGGAAGTTCATATAAAAAGTCACAAGACGCTGAGACGCTGAACACGAGTGTGTGGACTTTATTACAGGTTGCTGTGTTTTTCCCCCAAACGACTTCCTGCCTGAAGACGTGAATTTGCCTCGTTAAAGACCAGGTGCTAATAAAGTACACATATAAAGCAGGAACTGAAACGCAAACGGTAGAATAGTTTCACGTGTCGAGGATGAAATCACGCTGAGGATGTTTGAAAGAAGATGTAAGATCACATGACCTCCGTCTGCCCACTCTGACCTTCACACACCCCTCCATCATCAGAACGAGTCCACGTTACAGACAGGGCTTTCATAAATATGATAGAAATATAGTATAGATCAGGATTATACACACTGTCTGTACACAAACAAACAAACAAACAAACAAACAAACAAATCCAAATTCCATTACAGAAATCAGTTTATGTACAGACTCATTAAAACTCTTCACTCATAGGTTTACATACTAACAACCCTAAAAATCTCCCACAGCTTTCATCGTAAAAAAAAAACTATCCCTGAGTTCTGGATCCTGATTGGTCAGCAGGTGTTGATTAGTTTTCTATAACAGCAGCTCTGACAGTAGCGCAGCTGCAAATCACAGGTTTTTATTAATACGTTATCGTTTCTATAGTAACAGCTCATTCACCGGGACGTGTACAGTGGACGCTCCACATAACCAGATTTAAAAAATCATCGATATGGTGAAGTTTTCTGTAAGGAGATGTTTATGTAACAGTTATGGAAGGAGTCTCCAGTGTCAGCGCTTTGTATCAGTCAGAGGTGAAGCTGTAACTAAGTTTTCCGACGTCTTCAGGACAGACGAGTTTATGCTTCTTTGCGGTTTCTCAGTAACATGGTGCCTTATGTTTTCTGTCTTATTAACTACAAGAGAGAGAATAAAGAGCAGCTGGTGAGGGAACGACTGCTTATAGCTGCTATAACGTAAGCGACAACAGGAACTCACCTGTTTCCCTGACGGTCTGCAACATTAAATGTAACTATAAATGGATAAAAAGTATTACATGTTGTAAATTGCTGGGGTATAACAGGGGACGTGCTGTTACAGGAAAACAGAGTGTTCTGTTCACCACTTAATTAATATTTTTATGTTCTGAACAATAAACTGTCACATTGACGTGCTTTATAACGGCTTGTATGAATATTTATGTGGCTCCGCCCACCTGAATCAGGTTTTTGAGAAACACTGAATGTTCCATACACCATGCAATGCTACGTGAGATGAAGACAATATACTGAGTGTGATCCATTTTATACAGATGTTATATATAATAATAAACGCGGTGATGAGTCAGACATGTCAGCTGCATGAGAATAGTGATTAGTGTGATCTCTGAGCACTGGGGCCCGACGAGGCGAGCGATTTCGGACCGTGTTACTTCCTCACTTCACATTATGTCACCTTTCTCATCTTCATCGTGTTTCTGTGTCTCCTCAGGGACTGGCATTAGGTGTGTATTTAGTGTTGAGTGTAATTTCGGTTAGATTTAAACCTCAAACATTAGTTTATTGTCCTCACCAGAGGGAAAAAGCTGATTTTGGTTAGACAGAAGCTCCTGTACCCGAGCTGTCGGTTTACACTGAGTTTAGTTCAGCTCAGTGTGAGAGTACGACGTGTTCTCACCTGAATGACATTATATATTTTTACATATTAATAATAGCAGAGTGATCGTGTCGCATGTTGAGACCTGGCCGCCGGGTTTGGAGGAAGCTGAACCGTCGCAGTGAGTGAATCAGCCACCTGGTGGGAAAATCCTGACGTCAGACGAGCTTCTGTTCCACTTATCACTCAGCAGAACCTGTTCCAGGTCCTAGATTAGGCTGCAACAGTAATCACATTCATTTATTCATCTCTTAATCAGTGTTTTCCTGAACAAACCGAACTAAGAGTTCACACGAGATTCACTAAACCTCACACAGACTCGTGTGTATGAAGATAAACACCTCACAGAGTCGCGCAGTTACAGTGAGAACGTCACGATCAGTTTATATTCCACGGTTAAAAGATATTAATGCTCATTAATGTGATTAAAAAGCATCTTAAAAAGCATGAAAGAGAAATGAATAATATGATACGACAAACTGTGATAAATAATAAAAATATTCATCTCTAAGAAAACTGTATGGAATTCGAATATATCTGAACGTTTGACTCTGAATATTATTATTATTATTATTATTATTTTATCATGGTCTAATAATAGCGTCATCTAATTTCAGATCCTGGTCGAGAGTCTCGGACCGGACTGTGTAATAAAATCTGTGTAAAGTGATTAATCAACACTTTAGAAGTAATCATTTAAAGTTCTGTAAAGATTTCTACAGACGGATCGATGCGAGTTCGTTTGACTGCATTTTTCCTCTCAGCTCTTTATGGTTCCTCTCTGGTGACGGATGCTGTTCCTCCACAGCCCTGCTGAACCTGTACCGGTTTCTGTAATGAATCAGAGTTTGTTGATTCATTCAACATCATAATTATCCTCTGTATGAACACGTCGTGACATTACGCTTCAGTTAGACGGTCACACCTCTCAAACACTCTCAAACAGCTACTTCCTGTTATAATCGCATCCCGTCAGTCACATGACCGGGGAAGAGAAAGAACCTGAGATATAGCCAGAGAGAAGTTCCTCGTTGTTCAGGACGATTCTGAGATTTTAAAAGTCTCATATTACTAGAAATCCTGAACCGAATTGCAGCTGTCCTCAGTGAGAGAGCGTTCGTCCACCTGCTCGTCCACGCCATCTCACCATCCGCCTGTCCAACGCGTCCAACATCTCTTTAGCAGGGTGTGAACAGCTACAGGAACCTTTTGAGGAACCCCAGAAGTATTTCAGAGAGTCACACATTTTTTTTCTGGGACTCAGGATGTTATTCAGGGACATTTTAAGAATCTTTCCAAATTCTTTTCAGAAATTTTTCAGTGATTTAGACCCTTTTTTTTAATAATGCTTAGAACCATGAGCATTTTGTAGGAACCCAGGAGCTTTTTCTGGAACTCAGGAACTTTTTCAGTGATTCTGGACACTTCAGGGACTCATGCACTTTTCAAGAAACTCCAGGATCTTTTCAGAGGCTCAGAAACCTTTTCAGGAACTCCCTCAGTTCATTTTAAGAGACTTAGGACCATTTATACAGGAACTCGGAAAAAAAAAAAAGAAAAAGCCCAGAAGCCTTTTCAGTGATAGAGGAACTTTTTTAAGAGCCCAGGAACCAGGTCCGAGTTTACTTCCTGGGTTGCAGTTCCAGGAATCTTTTTTTTTAAAAGTTCCTGTTCTAGAGAAAGTGCTTTTCTACAGACCCAAAGCTCCTGGAGGCGGGGCTTGTCCTGCTAAACACCACTGATTGGTTAAACACAAACTTCGCAGAATGGCCTGTACTTTATAAAAACTATTTTGTAAAGAAATATTAAAAGAAGTTAAATGTCAGCGACAGTGAAAACGTTACTGAGGATAAATAAATCAAATTAGTCATTAGGATTTATGATATGATTTTTTTCCTCATCGTGATTTTCTTGCTCAAGAAAGTGACACAGTTGACAAACATAAACATAATAACATTATAGTCTCATTAATATTCGTTATAGACTCATTAATATTCGTTATACATTTGAACAGTAAGTTGATCATCACGACAGTGCCAGTGAAAAGCCTCGGGGAAAAACGAGTTCTGCTAATTACCTTCATTTCAGCTTCAGTTTTACCTGCTGAGCGAGATGATGATGATGGTGGTGATGATGATCATGGTGACGAAGGCAGAGGAGAAGAAGAAGAAAGGGATTTCTGATTGTAATCAGTGCGTGGAGATGAAAAAAGAAAGAGAAAAGATTACAGATTATAAAGAACTCTGCCAGTAAGGGAGGTTCCTGTGAATTCACGTGGAGCTGTACAATGTTTTCGACCTGAAACTTCATGTGTTTGGCTCATTTTCTCCACTGAACATAAAAAAAGGACGAATTTACTTTCTGGTTCATTTGCTAAACTTTATATTACAGTTCCACACACGTCATGTGCGAGTGCTTCTGAGCCGAGAAGAAAACAGAGTAGTAGATAAAAGCAGACTCGGGTGATTTGTACAGAAATGAATAACCAGGTGAGCGTGTGATGAGCTAACGAGCGTCTAACCTGCAGTCTGCAGCACACTGAGGTGTTGAACCTGTTTTTCTCAACACCAGTAAACAAACGATCGGGCTGCGTTTGAACTTCACTCTCACGTGGCAGCTTTTTTGCATCTTTATGTCGTGTAAAACTGTTAAACCTGATTTTCAACAGCATTGACAACTGCTTTGTTAAAGTTGTTATTGTATTAAATCCTCTGTTATGAGGCTGTAATTTGAATCTGGTTAATGTGGGCGTGGCTTAGATAGTTTATTAAACTCCTCCTCGAGGCTGATTTTCAGTATGTAGATTGTACGAAGTCACACTTAACGCATTTAAACACAACTATCCATTTAAACAGTTTTTTACATCACTGAAAGCTGATTCAGAGGCGGGGCTACGCACGTGGTCAGTTTATGATGTCACTACCTAAACGAAGCGCGGTGCACGTAAACTTCCATCCACAGATCCTGCATGATAACGTAGCTAAGGTTAGCTACAGATGAGATGGAGGTTGTCATGGTAACGTTGTGACATTTTGCCGGGTTTAAATAAAGTTTGACTGAGAAAATAAGTAACTCGAGACTCTGAGACTGAAATCCCTCTCATGTGAGCTAGCTTACTAGCAGTTAGCTAACCGGCTAGGTCAGTTAGCGATATCTGTGTATTAAGGAAGGCAGGAGGACATGGGTGTGTTTCCACATTTGCATATTCATGTATATTCATAAATGATAATGTTTATAATGAGGGTAGTGAAATAGAAACAATGATCAGCCAGTTTTAAGTTGTTTTTTGGGTTTTTAACAGAAACAAAGTAAATTATATTGTTTCTTTTTGTTTTAATGATTAAAATGACGCTCTGAGCAGAACTTTATTGCATGATTTATTACATGAGCTCAGTGAGTGAAGGTGGGTTTTCTGTGCAGTGGAGAATGGAGTCATGCAGCTCTGCATCGACACGAATCTGCTGAATCGGCGTTTTCATGCTGTAAACACAATTCCCAACCGATGAGTCATGACGCAGATGTTTTAAATGGAGCTTCATCACTTCCTCGACTTCATCCGTCACATTACAGCCTGCGTTTCTGAGTCTGTGTGGTGACACGAGTGTGAAATGAGTGTTACATGTGTCTCATCTCCCTCTGTGTGTGTGTGTGTGTGTTAGACCATAGCCGTGGTCATGGACCTCCTCACAGACCTGCTCATCCTGCAGGATCTTCTGGATGCAGCGAGTAAGCGTGGTGTTGCCGTGTACCTGCTGCTGGATGATAGCGGCATTCCTCACTTCCTGGACATGTGCAACCGCCTGCAGATCTCTGCTCAACACCTCCGCGTGAGAACACACACACACACACACACACACACACACACACACTCAAATACAACAAGTGCAGTGTGTATCTTTATAAAAAATAATAAGCCTCAGAGGCTCCGCCCACTGTGTCTTTTGTTCATTTTTCAAGCTGCGAGTTTCTGAATCTTCCGGTTGTAATCTAATTCTTAATAAAAATTCACTCTTGTGACACTTTTCAGATCCAGATTTAATGACCTTTTAAACAGTTCACAGAACCCCATCTTTAAACGATGAAGCAGTGATTGCATTTCATTGTGGCACGAGTGCAACGCAGTGATGAAAGTGAAAAACAGTTTCACACACATCCAGCGTTTCATTTTAAAAAAGAAATCCTGGGTTTGGCTTTGAACAGAAATATAATCTTTTGCTGTGTAGATCATAGTGAGTGTGTGTGTGTGTGTGTGTGTGTATGAATGACTTACATTCCATCAAACACACACCTCTTCTTATTTCTTATCAGCTCTAAAAGCAGAATCAGTGTTTCAGTTTCAGCAGAAACCTGACACACTGTGATGAAGCGCAGGTCTCTGTGTTAGCGCTGTGTGTGTTTACGCTGAAGCAGCTCCAGTGTGTAACTTTAACAAAAAGTCATTTGTGTGTCTGTGGCCACGTCGCTTCAGGTTCCATTCAAACCCCCTGTGTGTTAACTCCCCGCTTTGTACAGGGAAAGAATTACTGCTGAAGCCTGGCCTACAAAACACACACACACACACACACACACACACACACACACACACATAGTGTAATACTGTTACAGTTTCCATGGTTCCTGAGAACCCAGAGTAAAAACAGCTCAAGAAACTTCTCTCTGCTCTTTTATTTCCTAAAACTCTCTCTCTCTCTCTCTCTCTCTCTCTCTCTCTCTCTCTCGCTTTATTGGTGTGATAAATACTAACATTTGTGTTGCTGAAGCTTGGATACAGACTTTGGGAACAAATTAGAAAATAACTACAGAAATAAATAAATAGAAACAAATGTACATTCAAACATAACAATACAGTCAAAGAGAAACACTAGTGATGACATTTATAGAACCCCCTCTCTCTCTCAATCTCTCTCTCTCTCAATCTCTCTCTCTCTCTCAATCTCTCTCTCTCTCTCAATCTCTCTGTCCCTGTCTCTCAATCTCTCTCTCTCTGTCTGTCTTTCTCTGTCCCTGTCTCTCTCTCTCAATCTCTCTGTCTCTGTCTCTCTTTTCCTTCTTTAGTCTCTGTTTCTTTTTTCATTTTTTCCCCCTGAACTCAAGTTCCCTTTTTGGCTCACAGTCTTTTCTCTGCAGCGGCTCCCTCTGTAAATACCAGGGGGCACGCCTCTGTGTGTGTGTGTGTGTGTGTGTGTGTGTGTGTTTAAACACACACTGCTCCATGACCAGCTTCTTGCTGGATGTTTGTTTAAGTGAGGAGTGTTTAAACCTCACCTTCTCTCTAAGTAATAAAAACACATCATACAGTCGAATGCAAAAGTTTTTGCACCCTCAGGACCAAGTAAAGATAACGGTGCGTAATCACAAGTAACACAAATGGTTAAATAAAGCTACATAGCATTGTTGTTGGTGGGGGCACAAACTTTTTTCATCATCGTTAGCAAAATTATAAACCACACATTACTGAAAACTGAAATATTCTTATGATATACGATATAAATGTATGCGATGATGTTTAGTTTCAGTGGAGCGACTTTAAAGAAATATACATTTCATAAATAATTATGAATTTTTTAAAATATTTATTTAGAGAAATTAAGGGGAAATTTCACAAAAGTATATCATGAAATTGTCACTTTAACGGATATTTAGATACTTAGAAACTTCAGGATGTAAATAAAGAGTGTCATGTGACTGATACCTTTTTTATTTTTATATCATTTTCGAACACATTAATGATATTTTACTAAAAACTGCACATTATTATTAGTGATCTGTCAGGATTGTTCAGAGACCGTGTCACGGTAATGATTTCTCCCAGTGATTACTGAGAATGGAAGATTAAAACTGGTGAGCGTTGCAGTGACGGTGAGGGTAAACTCAGGGTGTGTGTGCTTTGTGGTTGTTTGGTCAGAACATGCGTGTGAGGATGGTGAGAGGATGCGGTCTGGCTCTGTCCTTCGGAAAGCTGCCAGGATCATTGTGCTCCAAGTACATGCTGGTGGACGGAGAGAAAGTGATGTTCGGCTCGTACAGGTCGGATTTCAAGTTTATGGATCACCTTCTTGTATATTTAAGATAGAACTAAGAATGCCAAAAGGTTAAGTAGGCAAACCGACGATATGTTATTTATTGATTTGTTTGTTATTTATGTTGCGCCTCCATTCTATCAGTTATTTATTTCCGTCTCCTCCCACACAGTTTCACCTGGACCTCGTCTCGGATGAACCGGAACACCATCACCGTCATGTCCGGTCAAGTGGTCGACTTCTACGATAACGATTTCCGTGAGCTCTACGCCGTGTCCGACAAAGTGGACCTGTACCACGAGTTTCACATTCCCAAACCCCCCAAACACACAATACCCACGCCGCTCCTGAAAGCTCCGCCCACTGCCGCCCAGCCCGCTATACCTGCATCCACCTCCCGCTTTCAGGTGTCTCTGGGAGAATCCAAACAGGTCAATCTGAAAGTTCCTGCTCACAAATATCACAATCCCAAATACGCCCTGGTGGTGGGAAACAGTTTAGGCCTCACTGGATCGCTGCAGGATCTGACCAGGCTCAGGGAAATCGCCAGAAACAGCTCAGAAAGCAACATGGAGAAGTTACTCCACACCAGTGGGGGCACTAAAGAGCCGTCAGACAAAGCGTCCCAGGAGGAGACGAGTGAAAGTAAAGAAGATGTAAATAAATCACCATTATTTGGTTCAAGAAAGCAGCGCAGCTCCTTCAGGCTGTTCCTCAAAGGCAGGTCACCCAATCAGAGTCCAGATTTAAAGACAGAGAATCATAATCACAACACCTCAGACATGAAAACAGCCAATCACAGCCAAGCAAAGCCTGTCAGTCACGTCAGAGACTCACCCAAGCCTGCCAATCACGTCAGAGACTCACCCAAGCCTGTCAGTCACGTCAGAGACTCACCCAAGCCTGTCAGTCACGTCAGAGACTCACCCAAGCCTGTCAGTCACGTCAAAGACACATCAAAGCCTACCAATCAGATCAAAGACACATCAAAGCCTGGTAATCAGATCAAAGACATATCAAAGCCTACCAATCAGATCAAAGACATATCAAAGCCTACCAATCAGATCAAAGACATATCAAAGCCTACCAATCAGATCAAAGACATATCAAAGCCTACCAATCAGATCAAGGACACATCAAAGCCTGCCAATCAAATAAAAGACTC
>CM074928.1:23148431-23161439 GCA_037576815.1 Pangasius larnaudii
CTCTCTCTCTCTCTCTCTCTCTCACACACACACACACACACACACACACACACACACACACACACACACACACACCTCTCTCTCACTCTCTTCCTGTCTCTTTCACTTCAGTGTGTTTGAAGGCAGTTTTATTGCTGTGATTGTGTGAAGTATGTAAAGGAAATACAGATTCATTGACTGTCAGTAAAGAAAGTGAGCACAGTAACGTTGGTGGCATTAAAATACTGATAATTAACTAATCGTTACTAAATGATTAACAGGCTGTTATATCACAATTCAATAAACATTATTCCAAAGATAAGATCACATTAATAATCGTGATCATTTAACCTAACAGTTTAATTTAATGATGAAAACACTGACTGTTGTATTAAACAGTTAAATTCTGTGAATTCTGATTTCTTTGTTTTTAAAACAGTTACAGAGTCAATGGAGGAAAATGTTACTGATATTTCACTCCTTCATGCCTGCGTCCTGAGTAACTCCCTGTTCCCCGTGTAGTGCACTAAACACCTGCACCTTCACCCTTCCTAGTGCACTTACATTAAATATGCTCTCATTTCGATTGTTCTGGTTGTAATTGTTGGTGTATTTTGCCCTCTAGTGGCCCGAATTGGAATTGCAGTGCGCCTGAGCACGTCACGTGACCGCACCTACACTTCCGGTCACAGGAACCGGTAGGAAGCTGCGTCCCACATCCTGCACTAAAGAGTGTTAGAGTATGCTTTTTTTTTTCTTTTTTTTAACAAGTGCTACCTGTTATGGAGGTGTGTGACCGTGTAGACTGCTAATGTGTTTATTCGAAGAAGTTTTAATAAGTTTATTTTATAAAGTATTTATTTATTTATTTATTTATTTATTTGTTGAGAGCTCCATTTCCCTGCTTTACCAATTTGTTACCATTTTTATCTAAATTTCTGTGTATTTTTATGTAATATTTCTTCTCCCCGTTTAACTTTTTTTTCTTTGCAAAGCACTCTGAGGTATATTTTAATGTTATAGTAGTAATGCTATAATAATAATAAAATAATAATGATTTTTATTTACATTTTGAGTGGTGCATTGCTCCTGCGCTGTTTAGACACAGAACAGTAAGAGTACAAAGAAGAAGAAATAAATAAAATCACTTACAAACTAATTTAATGTACTGTTTAATACTTTAACATCTCGCCATTCAGGAGTGTGAGATTAGAGAGATTAGTGTGATTAGAGAGATTAGTGGGATTAGAGAGATTAGTGGGATTAGTGTGATTAGAGAGATTAGTGGGATTAGTGTGATTAATGGGATTAGTGTGATTAATGGGATTAGTGTGATTAGAGAGATTAGTGTGATTAGAGACATTAGTGGGATTAGAGAGATTAGTGTGATTAGTGTGATTAGAGAGATTAGTGGGATTAGAGAGATTAGTGTGATTAGTGTGATTAGTGTGATTAGTGTGATTAGAGAGATTAGTGGGATTAGAGAGATTAGTGTGATTAGTGTGATTAGAGAGATTATTGGGATTAGTGTGATTAATGGGATTAGTGTGATTAATGGGATTAGTGTGATTAGAGAGATTAGTGTGATTGGAGAGATTAGTGTGATTAGAAAGATTAGTGTGATTAGAGAGATTATTGGGATTAGTGTGATTAATGGGATTAGTGGGATTAGAGAGATTATTGGGATTAGTGTGATTAGAGAGATTAGTGTGATTAGAGAGATTAGTGGGATTAGAGAGATTAGTGTGATTAGTGTGATTAGAGAGATTAGTGTGATTAGTGTGATTAGAGAGATTAGAGAGATTATTGGGATTAGTGTGATTAGAGAGATTAGTGTGATTAGAGAGATTAGTGGGATTAGAGAGATTAGTGTGATTAGTGTGATTAGAGAGATTAGTGTGATTAGTGTGATTAGAGAGATTAGAGAGATTATTGGGATTAGTGTGATTAGTGTGATTAGAGAGATTAGAGAGATTATTGGGATTAGAGACATTAGTGGGATTCTGCAGTAACTCTGTTCTCAGAACAGTTCAGTATTTATAGGCAGAGGCGAGTTCATGCACGTGCAAGACCAGGCACGAACACAACTTTGGAAAGAGGAGGGGCGCGTGCGCTCTGACACACTGACAGCTAGACACACACACACACACACACACACACACACACACACACACACTCGCTTCCTGTGTCACACCTTCACTGTGCAGTTTTCATCACCCGCGGCTTCAGAAAGTTCTTCAGTCTCAGCTCAGGGTTAAAATGCAGGCGATAAAGTGCGTCGTGGTGGGAGATGGGTGAGTCCAACTTTTATTACAGTCTGGAGTTTTGTTGTTTTTTGTTTTTAGTTTGGAGAGTTTTTATTTTTTAAAGCTGGTTCCTCTTCACTATGTTCCTCTTTACACATCTGAAGCTGAAGCTGAAGCAGAGTTCTGACATGTAACACTCACATCCTTCCTAAAGTCTCTTCTCAAGTATTCAATCCGTAAATGTAAGAGAATATAATCTAGAAACAGGTTTAGATTAAAAAAGCAGCTTCAGTTTAAGTCTAGAACCCTACATGGTTGTTTGGTTTGCGCCGTTGGGAAATCCCTAACGTCCAGGTTCTAAGGAGAACCCTACATGTACAGGGTTTCACTTTCAGAGAGAGTTCCACGTTTAAACAACAACAACAACGAAATAAACAAAGACAAAAACTAACTTGTCAAAGAACCCATGAAGAACTCATTAAAGAGCAAAGTCATGATTTTCACTTTTACACAGGAATCATCTTTGCATTTTTCTTTTCTTTTCTTTTCTTGAAGAAAAGGATAGATGTTTTCTTGTTGCACTTGTGGAGTATTTTCTTATACGTCTTTATCCAGGTGTTCATGAGTGCAGGTTCATTTTTTGCACCTGTAGTTTCACTTCTCTCCGTCACTTTGTCTAGATAAATCCTTCAGTGATAATTTTAGATAAAGTGCTTCAGTGGTTTTGGTTCCAGGAGGAACTTGGCTGCACCACTCGGAGTTTACTGAACCTCTGTTAGATCCATGATTTACTTTTTCTCAGTGTGTTTTTTGTCTTTTTTTATTCAGTTTGACTGTGCAGCAGAAATCAGTAGGTCAGTAAAGGTCCTTCCCCACCACACTGAAGGCCTAAAAGGTCACGTGACTCCACTCTAACGACCATTTTATTTCCTTTAAGAACATACAGGAAGCTGCCACATGAGCCACTTATCGATTTTCATCAGAGCAGGAAGTTGCATGAGACTTTAGCGTCAGACCAGAGAAGGATGAATTTTAGTTTTATCGTACTGTGTTAAATCACGACGCCGGGGCCCGGTGGTGTGTCGACATCACGCCTGAGTGTGAAGCGATGGAGAAAATATCTGTAGTACAGGTTAACCTCAGAGACAGAGGAAAGCACGAAGCTCGGGTGAATGTCTTCATCCAGACGCCATCTTCTGATTCTCAAAAAAATCGACATTTCCTCTGTTCAACATTACAGACACCGACTGATAAACTTCCACAGAGTAATTACCCGAGAACTTGGAATCAAAGTTCAGTTATGTTTTGTTTAAAATAAGTTAAATGTTGTGTTATTTGCACAAACTGAAAATAATGTGAGAAATTTTCTACTACAATATATATATATACATATATATATATATCAATCTGCATTGTCTTTACTGGCTCAATATCTTAAAATCACGTAATAATTATGATCCAGAACATTATAAATACCAGCACCTCAATCTGGCAGAAATGTTTGTTTAAACACCTTTAGTTTAGTTGTTTAAACTCCTCTCAGGGGCTGATTCTGATTTTATAGATTTAATGATCAGGGCTTTCTCAGCGCTTCTGTACTGAGTTGATTTGTGGGCGGGGCTAGAAATAAGCACAGTTTATGATGTCACTAAATTAACTCCTTATCTTTGAACGTGTGAATTATTAGATGGAAACATGGCACACAGGAACCTGCACGCTGAGCTAGCTAGGCAGCTTTATGCTACTTTATGTTAGCAATGAACAGATGGTGGTTGCCATGGGAACGTTGAAATAGATTCTGACAGGTATAATTAAAACAGCGTGGATGTAAATCGAGACTCTGATACTGAATTATGAGCTAGTTTACGAGCAGTTAGCTAGGTTAGGTAAAGTCAGTGATATTAGGGATAACAGGAGGACATGAGGGCGTGTCCACATTTGCATATTCATATGTAATTATATTAATATATTCGGATGGAATTAAAGAATTTTGGGGGGTATTAAAACTTATAGATCTATGTATAAGGCTATTCTTATATATTGATGATTATTTTAGGTTAAAATTAAACATTCAGTGATACTTTAAAGATGAACAGTTACTTTTTTTTAGCCAAAATATTGATCGTAAAAAGTGTTTTAATGTTAGTTTCCAAATCTCAGAATCTCAAATGTGCCCTAAAAACGCTGCCTATAATTAGCACTGAAAGTCAGACATATGAATTAAAATAGAAAAAATGATAATCATCTATCACTCATTCAGTCATTGATTAACTAATCACAGTCTAATTAACCAATCAGAATTAAATAGAACTTTATTCGTCACTGAAGACGTTTATCTTCACTTCCTGGGTAAAATGTGAGAGAATGGGACAGTAACATATATACAGAATAAATAACATTCATTAAAAATTATTATTTTTTAAATAAAACAAATGACTAAAATCCATTTTGAGCGACGTGACAGTTTTCGCTTCAGTAGGGTTTAAGAAGGTTTTTGGTTTTCGTTGGTGCAGAAAGTCTCAGTTCATCTTTTAGTGACTATAAACAATAAAAAATAAATATTTGTGGGCTGCTAATTGTACCACATATGTGAGTAACACACACACGCACACACACACACGCACACACACACACATACACACACACACACACACATACCACACACACACACACACACACACACACACACACACCACACATACCACACACACACGCACACACACACACACATACACACACACACACACACACACACACACACACACACACGCGTGCTTGTGATGATTAAACATGGATGTTCAGCCGTTTTCAGCATGACTAGTCTGACATTACTGCAGACGTTTAAACATGGCAGCTTCATTCTGATCTACAGTTTTATTTTCATTCATCCTGCTTCAGTAAACACTTTATCCAGGTCAGTTCGTGCTCAGGGCGGCAGGATACGGAGTCTATCCCGGGAACGCTGAGCATGACACTGGGATACACCCTGGATAAGCTCCAGTCCGTTACGGTGGCAGTTATCTTTTACACATTAAAAATGAAAACGAGTTTAGATTTTAATAAACTGCTTCCTGTCAGGATGAAGACTGATTTCTGTCACACTCTGGCAAAAATCTGACCAAAACTTTCACAGAGTAATTACCCGAGAACCTGGAATGATCAAAGTTAGTTATCAGAAGTTAGTTCCTGTTAAACAATTTGATGGAATAATTACACAGAGTATTCCTCTCTCTCTCTCTCTCTCTCTCTCTCTCTTTCTTTACTGGATGATTTCCATTCTCTCGTTTATACTTTAGTTCCTCTCGGGCCATTTTGAGGCTGTGGCTCAGTTGCACAAGTTCCTCATTTCGCAGCAGTGTTACATGAAGGAGCGTCGCTGATCTCACACACGTGTTTGTTGCTTCACTAGTGTCTAAATTTGCTTCTTTAGTTTTTCCCCGGAGCTACGAGGGTAATGTTGCTCACAAGTAATAGAAATGTATAGCCTCCAGTTTAGCATGGTGCACTAAATCATCAGTGTTCAGTGTCTGGACTTGTTGATGTGTTTTCTGACTCTGTATGACACACTGATGTCTATAAACATGGACAAAAGGACACAACAGAGAGAAGAAGTAGTGAGAATCTCTTTCTTCCTCAGTACAGAGTCCGGTGTCAGACTCAGGGAGGGGGCGTGGCCTAAAGTCTGAAGGCAGAGACTGTTTTATCACACATGCAGTTAAGAAGTTTAATTTCTAGATTTACTTTTTTGTACAGACTTATTCTTTCTGTTATTGAGATTAATAATGCTTGCTGATCTGTGCTTATAACTGGAAGTTATAACTGGAGGTTATAAGCTGTAAGCAAAACCTCGAGCAGCAGAAGACAGAAATTAACCCTGAGTCATTGTGCAGCTGTTTGTGTGGTTCCTCATTCGGTTCTGTCCCTATGTAAGCTGTCAGAATTTAAGATATCGTGTTTATCTTGATAGTCGTCACATTCAGAGTCATCAGACATCATCACTTCTTAGACTGCTTAGATAAAAACAAGTAAATGAGTTCAGTTTCCATCAGAAGTGACAGCATCAGTTGAATGGAGTCAAGCTTTGTGTATTTAAAGTGTCACGTGACCTCAGTATAAATACAGGAGAGGAGTAACAGGATGCTACCACCACCGTGCTTCACAGTGAGGATGGTGTTCTCAGTTTGGGTTTCTGTTAAATGTTGTACTTTGTGCCATGAACAGAAAGTTCAGTTTTGGTCTCATCAGAACCTTTTTTCACAAGCAGATTCCAAGCAGCTTCACTCATCTGATCTGTGTGTGTGTGTGTGTGTGTGTGTGTGTGTGTGTGTGTGTGTGTGTGTGTGTGTGTGTGTGTGTGTGTTAAAGTGAAACACTGAGTGATGCAGTGGGGTGAGTGAAGCTGGGTTAGTGTTACCATTCCAGAGTTGATTACTTTCCTATAACAGCACGTCCCCAAGTGTTTTATTCCTCCTACACCACAGCTACTTACCAACAATTACAATTTCTTTATTGATAAACAGCATTTTTATCGCTTTTATTCATTTATAGTTACATTTGATGTTGTGAAATGTCAGTGAAACAAGTTAGTCCTTGTTCTTACTCGAATTACAGCAGCTATAAGCATTCGTTCCCTCATCAGCCTCGTCGGAATTGGCTTATTCAGGGTTTATGTAGCTCTGTGAACACCGCCCTTAAATGACATGTTCATGTTAGTCGTTAGAATAAGCACTTCCTTATAGAGACAGGAAGAAGACTTTCATAACTGCCATGCTGACACAAGACTCAAACACACAGGCACACACACACGCACACACAAAATGTTTGTGTGTGTATGTGCATGTGTGTGTTTGTGTGTGTGTGCAGTTTCGTTTCGTTGAAATATGGAGGTTTCAAACACAACTTCAAAAAGAAGCTCATCATCTCTTCCTGCCTGAAACCATCTTACTTCCTGTCACCATGGTGCACAGCCTCATGCTGAGCTTCACACACACACACACACACACACACACACACACACACACACACACCTCTGTGATACGGGACGCAGCATCAAAGAGAAGCTCTAACGTCCAGCACTGAACTCTGCAGAGGCACCAAAAGGACATTTCAGAAAACATTTCAGAATTTATTTAAATAAAAATCACACTGTTTCCTCACTAGTCTGAGTCTCTATGACGGATTTAATCTCTGTGTGTTTATTTCCCCGTGTAACTGTGTGGCACATCACGAGAAAGTCATTGCGGACGTGACCCTGAACTCGGTGTTGTCTTGACTTTAACTTGACCTTCACTCATGCAGCGATTGTGTTTACGGACACAGACAGAAAACAATCTCACAGTTTATCCACTTTATAGTGCTGTTGAACTCCGGATGAATTTTCTATATTAGTTCAATTCAATTCTGTTTTATTTGTCTGGCACTTTGAACAACGGACATTTTCACAAAGCAGCTTTACAGAAATATATAAATTGAGGATATACATTTTAAATGTATGAATTTATCTCTAATGAGCGAGTCAGAGGTGACGGTGGTGAGAAAAACTCCCTGAGACAATATGAAGAAGAAACCTTGAGAGGAACCAGAGTCAGAAGGAACCTCATCCTCATCTGGGTGACGCCGGAGAGTGCGATTATAAATCATTCCCTCTGTAACTGTGTGCTATAGAGACAAATAGTGCAGTTGTGTAACCAGGAAATTATGAGCAGCTTATGAAAATGAGCATCAGAGTTATTTCTGACTTCATTATAGTTTAATTTGAAGTCTATTTTGTTGAAGTTATCATCTGTTCAAACTTGAGTGAAAACAGTTCTCAGTCCTAAAGCTGTCCAAGGAAGAACATCTACAGCCATCTTCATGGTTTCTAAGTGGAACCATCCTCAGTAATCTCATGTATCTTCATGCCGTCCTCAGCAGCAGCGAGTGAGTTCCAAGTGACCAGAAGCAGGGCAGCAGGATGGATCAGGCAGGTCCGGAGAGCAGAAGGGGTCAGGATCACAGGCATCTCAGGAGCAGCATGTGAGGTTCGACAGAGAGAGAGAGAGAGAGAGAGAGAGAGAGAGAGAAAGAGAGAGGGAGAGAGAGAGAGAGAGAGAAAGAGAGAGAGAGAGAGAAAGAGAGAGGGAGAGAGAGAGAGAGAGAGAAAGAGAGAGGGAGAGAGATAGAGGGAGAGGTGGAGAGAGAGAGAGAGAGAGAGAGAGAGAGAGAGAGAGAGAGAGGGAGAAATTGGGGGAACAGCTGCTCGGACAGTGGTGCAACTGCTAAACACAGGTTTATATTAATGCTCTCAGTCTAATACATTATCGTTTCTATAGTAACAGCTCATTCTCAGGGATGTGTATAGCGGACGCTTCACATAAACTGATTAAAAAACATATCATTGTTGATATTGTGAAGTTTTCTGTAAGGAGATTGAAAGTTTATGTAACACTGATGGAAGGAGTCTCCAGTGTCAGCGCTTTGTAACGGTCACAGATAAAGCTGTAACTTTAAGTTTTTTGACGTCTTCTGGACAGAGGAGTTTACGCTTCTTTGTGATTTCTCCTTAACATGGCAACTTGTTTCAAGGACATTAAATGTAACTATAAATGGATAAAAATGATATTCATGCTTTGCTGTCATCTTCTCCATCATGCTACTGGATTTTAATAGTTAGAGTTTGTTTGGAGACAAAATGTTAGCGTTAGAGAATCCTGACAGACACTTCATCCACATTATTCAACAGAAGACCAATCACAGAGCTTTTCCTGTAGCTTATCTCATTTACTGACCACTTTAAACAAAACCCTAATAATTTACAATAATATAGTAAACATTTCTGTAGGTCCAGTGACTGTGTCTTGCTCTGAAGATTCTGAAGCTTGTGGCCAGAAAAGTGTACAGTGTACAAGACAGCACAATGATATGTACAAATAATGACTAAGTAAATAAAATAAAATTATGAAGAAATTAATTCAACGTGGGGACACGGTGGCTCAGTGGTCAGCAGGGTTGCTTCACACCTCCAGGGTTGGGGGGTTGATTCCTGCCTCTGCCCTGTGTGTATGTTCTCCCCGTGCTTCAGGGGTTTCCTCTGGATACTCCTGTTTCCTCCCCCAGTTCAAAGACGTGTGTAGTAGGCTGATTGGCATTTCCAAAATTGTCCATAGTGTGTTATATAGTGTGTGTGTAGGGTGTGTGTGTGTGATTGTGCCCTGCAATGGGTTGGCACCCTGTCCAGGGTGTCCCCCGCCTCGTGGCCCGAGTTCCCTGGGAAAGGCCCCAGGCTCCCCGCGACCCTGTGTAGGATAAACAGTATGGAAAATGGATGGATGAATAATTCAACTTAACACTGACGTATTTGTTTGAGAAAGAGAGAATAATATGGAGAGCTTGTCGTCTCTAGCGAGTCGCTGCAGAACGTGTAGCCTGAAGGGTGTGTTTTCAGAGAAGTAGCTTCAGTGTGTGTGTGTGTGTGTGTGGCTCAGAATTCTTTATTCCACATGCAGCAGCATGCACACACTGCTACCTGTCAGAACATCAGAGGTAAACAGATTTCCACATGCTCACCTCAGGAATGTGTTTCAGCTGTTGCGGGTGTTTTGGTGTGTGTTACAGGATAAAGTCCCACAGAACATCCAGAGCCTCGTTTATCGTCTTTAACAAAGTCTGTAAATGATTTTTTGTGGACAAAGCAAAGGAACAATTGTACTGTCATGTATATGTTAATAAATAACAATCGGCTGTAAAGTACCATGCACGTTGATGGCCACGCCCACAAAACTGAGAGCTGAAAATGGCTGATTAACATTTATGAATATACTGTAAATCCTGTCAAAGTGTGTGATTACTCACGTTCCTGTATAAATACCAATGAATTTCTTCTCCCTAATGATACATAAACTCAAAGACACGCCCACATTCCCTTTTATGGCTGTTCAAGGTCACGCCCACTCACAGGAACAATGACATGTTATATACACTGTGTAATGTGTTTCAGATTTGTTTTAATGGAGCGTGTTTGTCTTTGTGTTACAGTGCTGTGGGTAAAACATGTCTTCTGATCAGCTACACCACCAACGCCTTCCCTGGAGAGTACATCCCCACTGTGTGAGTCACCGCAACACCTCATAACACTTCATAACACTTACACATGGCTGTCCCATCGGCTGTCCCATCGGCTCTCCCATTGGCTCTCCCATTGGCTGTCCCATTGGCTGTCTCATTGGCTGTCCCATTGGCTCTCCCATTGGCTTTCCCATTGGCTCTCCCATCGGCTCTCCCAATGGCTCTCCCATTGGCTCTACCAGTGGCTCTCCCATTGACTGTCCCATTGACTGTCCCACTGGCTCTCCTATTGGCTCTCAAGATACACTACAGTAGAAGCATTGCATTATCTTACCTCCTCAGAAGCTCCATTAAGTTCTGTTAAAAGAGAAATAAAAGATAAACACTCGATAAATGTTTAGTTATTAACCCGAGTCAGGACAAGACGCAGCTACACAACCTGATGGATTAATAATGGTAAACCATTTACATCAATTTTCAACACAGTGTGTGTGTGTGTGTGTGTGTGTGTGTGTGTGTGTGTGTGTGTGTGTGTGTGTGTGACTTAACAGGTTTGATAATTACTCAGCCAATGTGATGGTGGACAGCAAACCTGTGAACCTGGGACTATGGGATACAGCAGGACAGGAAGATTACGACAGGCTCCGCCCCCTGTCCTACCCACAAACGGTACACACACATATACACACACACACACACACACACACACACACCTGGTCAGAAGGAGTTTTGGTAATAATGAGGTTAAATGTAGAAAGCAAAAGGACGTGTCAGGTGTGTAAAAGTCGCTGTTTTAATCCAGGTACATTTCTGAGTGTATAAGACGCAGAATCACAGAGTTTTACAGATTGATCATGGTTTCTGTTTTAGTTTTAAATAAAATAACTCAGATTATCTCTAAATGAAGCAAAAACAGTTCATTCTGTCACACAACTGAAAGTAAAAGAGCTGTAATAATAAAAAACGCAAGTCTACAGTAGTTTATATTCAGTAGTGCGCACGGTGTTCCCTATCTAGTGCCCTGATTATGGAGGTGTGTGTGTTAAACTGCCCGGCGTGGTGTATTTAACACAGTGTGTGTGTGTTTATGTGCTCAGTGTGTTTATCTCTGTGTGTTTCAGGACGTGTTTCTCATCTGTTTCTCTCTGGTCAGTCCGGCGTCGTTCGAGAACGTCAGAGCCAAGGTGAGTTTACTGAATTATAACAGTGTGGTGCTGAAGCTCACGCTGCTTTAATAACACACACAGAGAAATGAAAAAAACTTCATACCTGATGCGCTGTTCAGCCAAATAATTACACCATTTTTCTCTCTGTAAAGCTGTATAATAATTATAATATTTCTCTCATATGAATGTGCAGTAAATCCACTGGACACTAGATGCCACTGCGTACAAAAACATGATCATTTGTCTGTTTATTCATTTCCTCAGGTCTCATTATTCACTTACAGCCCAGTTACAAAAAATCTGATGCACAAACTGGTACAATAATAATAATAATAATAATAATAATAATAATAATAATAATAATAATAATAATATACAGTAATAATATACGATAATAATAATAAGGAGAAAAATGATGATAATAATAATAATAATACTTTCTGTATAAACTTTCTGTATAAAACGCTGAGTGTGATGTCATTAAACAGGCTCAACAGCTTTAAACCAATCACAGTTAGATATGCAAATTATGAAAGAATGATGTTATGGGGACTGGATGGTGGTTGTCATGGTAACGGTGGAATATATTCTGACAGGTTTGACTGTTGTTAAATAAATCAGGGATAAAAATGAGGATGTAACTCGAGGGGGCGGAGTAGCAGGAGGACGTGGGAGGCTTTTCTAATTTACATATCATCCATATTCATGTGTGTTGCATCTTTAATGAGGATGAAGGTGTAGAGATGTTTTAAGATCTATGTTTTAGATATAAAAACATATTAAACTATTTATTACTCAACATCAGATGGTAACATCAGATGGTAGCTTAAGAGGAGCGTTAAAGACAGAAAGGTTGTGTGGAGGTACGCGGCGCAGGGCCGATGGAGATGTGGAGGAAAATGAGACTCTGATGGACCAGTGAAATATTTCTGCTCCTGTTCCACACATGAGCTTTTTAAAGGATCAACAGAAAGTAAAGCTTTCTGACCTCCATCTTCTCTCCACTGCCCTGAGATAAATCATCCACTTACACACACACCACCTGCTTTACAGCCATTTCCTCGAAATTCACTCAGATGCTGGAGAATCGTCCTGATGGCAGGGAAAAACCCACAGAGGTCATGAGGATGGAAATGAGGACTGTTCAGTCACACGATTGCTTTATATTTAGAAACACCAGCCATAAAAAAATGAAAATAAAATGAAAATAAAAAACATGTAGGCCTAAATAAACAAATAAATAAATAAATAAAAGTTACTTATTTATAAAAATAAAAGTTGCAGTAGGGAATTCACTTTTAGATTGTCTGATGAATCTGAGATCAACTGTTTCTGTCTGATCTGCGTGAGAATCTCAGCTGCTGTCAGATTTTATTAGATTATTTATTGGTGTAAATACACTTAATTAGATTATTTATTGGTGTAAATACACTTAATTAGATTATTTATTGGTGTAAATACACTTTATTAGATTATTTATTGGTGTAAATACACTTTATTAGATTATTTATTGGCATAAATAAAGTGTAGTCTGTAGCTGCAGCTCTGATGGTTGAGTAGTTTACAAGGTCGGC
>CM074928.1:23162263-23175408 GCA_037576815.1 Pangasius larnaudii
TACAGAGCAGAACAGCTGGCCCGCCCCGGCCCGCCCATATAATATTACAGAGCAGAACAGCTGGCCCGCCCCGGCCCACCTTGGCCCAGCCACTCAAACTGGTTTCCAGCCTGCTCATGTGCTAACAATAGCAAGCAGAAAAATAAGTCACACAAAACATTATTTATGACTGCAAAAGTCTAAATTAAACTTTAGTCTGGTTTAAACTAGTTTAAATACTAGTTTGTTTGTTTGTTTGTTTGTTTGTTTGTTTGTTTGTCATGCCTGGCAGTATAGCGTAACATTAATGCTCTGATTATTTCACTCTCTTTATCACAGCGCACCTCTACTCTGAAATTCCTACATAACACACACGTGCTGTCTGTAAAGTCGGGTTCAGACGTCTGAGTGAAACTGGATTATTCCAGCAGCTTTGAAAGCGGAATATAAACTCTCTAATCGCACTTTCAGACTTTTTATCAACTTTATCAACTCTCATCTTTGAGCTCTGTGCCATTTAAAAAGATGAACGTTTTACTAAAGACACCTTTCTGATTGAGATCAGATCTGAATTTAATCATTAAAATAAAATCAGCTACTGTGTGTGTGTGTGTGTGTGTGTGTGTGTGTGTGTGTGTGTGTGTGTGTGTGTGAGTGTGTGTGTGTGTGAAATGTGTTTTTATCAGAGCATGAAATCTCACTGATGTTGGAAAAAATGATTTAATAAAAATAAATAAGTGTGTCTGAGAAAAGAAAAGGAATGCGAATGGAGTGTGTGGTTGTTATGCAACACACACACACACACACACACACACACACACACACACACACACACACACACAGCAGGAGGATAAAGTGATATTGACAGGGACAATACAGAAACACTCCAGACTTAAACAAGTCGACAAGCTCGGGGTTTGTTTCTTCATTAAGTGTAATAAAGCTCCTCCTCCCACAAAACCACGCCGAAATCCCGCTCTAACGCTTGTGTTGACTTCTTTTTGCCCTCATGTTTTATTTTCATTATAATTCGATGCTATTATATTCCCCTACCGAGCAGTCGCCATGGCAACGCTGTCCATATGCAAATGTAGGCTGTATTACATTACACGAGGTCGAGAAGACGAATTATAATCTATTTAAGGAAGAGAGGAATGCTAACGGAGACGGGCCGGAGGGGGTCACATGGCTCTCGCTAACATGCTAACGCTGTGCTTACTGTAGTGAAGATGATCAGAAAGTTCATTAGCGTGTCGTTAGCGCTGCGGTTACATAACGGTGCTGAGGAGGAAAAAAATAAGCAACACACTAAATGTGCTGATGTGTTCGGCGCTAATGAAGGCAGCCATTATTTTTATGAACTCCTTTGAAATTCCTTGCTAATGGGTTTGAGAGGAAGAAAGCTTGAATCAAAACGTTTTGTAATCAACTTTAATTATCGTGAAAAAAAAATCTAAATCTATGAGTCACACGTCCGGTTCAGTAACGAAAAACACCACTGATGCACCGCAGCACGCTTTCACAGTGCAGGTAAAGACTCAGGGCAGTTCTTACCTGGTTCGGTGACAGGTGTGTTGGGCGTGGTAGGGTGTGGGCGGGGCATGAACAGGTTGCGGGCGGGGCATGAACAGGTTGTGGGCGGGGCATGGCCAGGTTGTGGGCGGGGCATGAACAGGTTGTGGGCGGGGTTTGCAAGGCTGCAGAATTGAGATGAAATCCAGAGTAAAGAAATATGAAGCTGAGTGAAATTACAGTAAACATCAGAGCTATAATGCAACATCACAATTTAAAAAAAAAAAAACAATAATAAATAAAATGTCTATTTATATTAATATAATAGCTAATTTAATTTGATTTATTAAATAAGCCATATCCACATGCTTCAGTTAGTATTTCATCTAATATTTCAGGAAATTAAACACAACCTTTAAAAAATATGCAGCAGTACGATATTGGTTTAGATTTAAATTGGAAACTGAGTCTAAAATAAAAATTAAATTAAAAATAAAAGATTGTACATCACCCAACATTCATTACTACAAGAATCACATTCCTGTTAATTACAATAATGAGTAACTGACATGTTTTGTATGTTTTACTCCATGAAAACTGACATGTTCCTGCTCGTTTGCGCCCCCAGTGGTACCCTGAGGTGCGGCACCACTGCCCCTCTACACCCATCATCCTGGTGGGCACCAAGCTGGATCTCAGGGACGAGAAGGAGACGATCGAGAAGCTGAAGGAGAAGAAACTGGCTCCAATCACCTACCCGCAAGGCCTGGCTCTGGCCAAGGAGATCGGTGAGAGGAGAAGAAAATTAATTACACTCTGCATGTAAAGAAATAGCAGCACCAAACTGTCCTCTTCCACATCACTGCTGTGAAACCATCAAGGAGACGTTTTCTCCACCTTTAGTCCGCGTCTTACCTGTGACGCTGCATGTAGTGGACCTTAAATCAGCTAAATCAGTGTAAAGCTTTAAAGGTTTAATTAACGGTCCCTTAATGAACCTTAAATTATTTTTAAAGGTGAACTTTATTGACATTTTCAGGTAACAGACTCACACTAAAGATGTAAGTTAATGGCACGCGAGTAGTGAACTCCCTAAAACTGCGCGATTAGCAGAGAGCAGCGCGAGAGAGAGATTTACAGAATTAATGATTCGGTTTCTGTCTGTAATTTACTGTGTTTATAAAAGTATAATGTTTTAGACAAACAGATTTCTAAGTGACATGCTGTGTGTTATTTGCTGCCATGGTTATTTGGTGACCATGGAATCTATGTGAACACACACACACACACACACACACACACACACACGCACCAATGTCACATTTACTGTTTAAATCTTTTCAGTGAGTCACTCTAAGCGAATAAACAGTCATTATGAATTGAATGACGATGCCAGGACTTTTGCACTGAATAGTATTGTGTGTGTGTGTGTGTGTGTGTGTGTGTGTGTGTGTGTGTAGATGCGGTGAAGTATCTGGAGTGCTCGGCTCTGACCCAGCGTGGACTCAAGACGGTGTTTGATGAAGCGATCAGAGCTGTACTCTGCCCTCAGCCCACTAAAGTGAAAAAGAGCTCCTGCTCACTGCTCTGAGGTGAGAAACAGACTGATGATGAAGATGATGATGATGATGATGATGATGATGATGATGATGATGAAGATGAAGATGATGATGATGATGATGATGATGATGATGATAAAGCAGGGGTGGATAAATGATAAATTCATGAATTAGCCCATTGGACAAGTGAAAGCTCCAGTGTGAAAGCTCCCAATCCCATGTTTTGAGGCAGAAACCTGATGTGATGTGTAATAATGGAACAGTGAGCGAGTTAAAGTGCACTGACTCCTGCGTAGCCGACTCGCCTCGACTCGCCTCGACTGTGTAACTCAGTGATGTGTGATGTGTCGAGGCTTAGATTAACTCACGAATACAAGTTGTTAATGATATAAAAGTCTAAATAACATTTATTTCCCTCTCTCTCTCTCTCTCTCCCTCTCTGTCTCTCTCTCTCTCTCTCTTTCTGTCTCTCTCTCTCTCTCTCTCCCTCTCTGTCTCTCTCTCTCTCTCTCTCTGTCTCTCTCTCTCTCTCCCTCTCTCTCTCTGTCTCTCTCTCTCTCTCTCTCTCCCTCTCTCTCTCTCTCTCTGTCTCTCTCTCTCTCTGTCTCTCTCTCTCTCGCTGCCTCTCTTTTCAGGTCTTCAGGATTTGACGAGATGCTTCTAACATCTAAGTTTTAAAATCAAAGATCAACTGAAACGCTTTTGGTGGAGTTTTATTACAACAGGAACGCATGTGTGATGGTTTCATTCAGCAATAATAATAATAATAATAATAATAATAATAATAATAATAATAATAAGAATAAGAATAAGAATAATGGTACGTATTTAAAGTATAATAGTGTTTCTTTCCAGAGCGGAAGTGTGGGTGTGCTTCTGGACATGATCTGATGTTGTGTTGTGTGTTTTTCTGTGGATATAAAATCGGTTTTTTTTTGCTAGTATAAAGCATGTGGGTGTAGTTTAACCCCAAAAAGCCCCATGATGTGATCAATGTCTATAAAGAGAGTGTTTCTGTTTTTAATTTCTAGGACATATAAAATAAATAAAGCTGGCACAGGAGCTCACACATGCACTCACGTTTATTAATATGTGTGCGAAAATAAACGACCCCCATTTTCCAGACTGTAGTGTTTATCCCTATTGGAACCTCTCGTTCTTTTCAGAAGGTTATCCAGGCTGTAATTAATGACCACAACAGCACAAAAGCACATCAGTCTATTTTTAATCCTGTACACAGATAACATACTGTCCACTGTTTAGCATTTTCACACACCAGCATGAAAACATGGAGCTTTTCAAAGCAGCCACTGACCCAGGCGTCTGGCGTCCTACAGTTAACCAAACAACACTTTCATATATGTTCATTAGTTCATAGTGCAAATGAGGTAGAATTCAGTTCAAGCTCACATCTGAGCAGATCCTCCAAGCATCCAGGAGGGATCCCAACCTGACACCACATGCAGCCCTGACCTCCCCATAACCCTATACATGCAACAAAAAAGGGGGGGGGAGCATATACATTCCTCCATTACACATCCATTATGAGTGATTGAGTCTCTGTGCTCTTTAGAAGGCAGTTTTACTTTAAGGTCACAAGCTCATCCACCAAATCACCAAAGTCCAGCTCTTTAACAAGCTCTCACTCAGCGACCTGCAGTGACCAGATGTTCATTCTTAATCCATCCCATTAAGGAAAATGAACCATGTCTGGCTTCTGTTTCCTTTTTAAGTCTTTTCATTAACACTCTTAAGCCTGGGTTATATTTTACACGGGATCCCATGTAGTGTCACGTGAGCAGAAATTAACGCTATGAACCTGTGTGGTGCAAATAGTAGAGCGCAGTATAGCAGGTTTAACTATTACAGTTAGCGTTTGAATTTTAAAAACCTTTCACACAGGCTTCAATGATCTGTCTCGCGTGGCATTAGGAGCTTCTAGATTTTGAATGTAAGGTTTTAGATTTGAGACGCAGTTCATGACGACAATCACGACAACGGCGGAAAGTTGTAAGAGAAACAGAGCTGGTCAGTGTGTTTAACATCAGTGTGCATGACATCTGTAAACATTTTACAATTCAGCTTGGAAAACAGGCGTACTGGGATGTTTTGGCTCTGACGTGCCGTCTGGACTGCGTCGCTTTTAATCCTCCAGATGTGCACAGAGTACGTAGGCAAGTGTGTGAGCAATGGCCTTACTTTGCGTTTTCACTTATAACTGATTTCTTCATCCGCTCTGTTAACTCTGTTAGTGGTGTTGATTGGTGTTGTGTGTTTTCACCTAATGACCAATCAGTCTAATCATTCAGCTTAAATCTATGCTCATCGGTGGCCCCCTAGTGGCCGAACCCCTGCGGCGCCCAAAAGACCCGGTCAGTAATCCATCCCCTCTGATAGTCCTGGGATCTGAGCTCACAAACACAACTGCAAACACTAAAGCACCATGTCATGAAATATTCATTGTTCCCTGGTTATTGCTGGTTATTACACATTTTTTTTCCTTTGCATTTATGGGACTCCTGAGAAAAGTGACACAGCATTAGCAGCAGTTTGAACAGATTTGGTGCCTTGGTGTGTTTCAGAGGAGGCGCGTGTCAGTTCTCACTCTACACGGCTGCTATCTGTCACGGAAAAAGTCCAAGAGAAAAGAAGCTGCTTTAAAACTGGCTTAAATGGAACGTGTCTTTCATGTTGGATTTGCTGAATGTTCTTCCTCCATCACACAGGAGAAGGTGCAGCTCCAGATGTATCAAACATTTTATTTACTGAAACATCAAAGATATTAACAGTAGTTTTAAAGCTGAAATAATACAACACACACACACACACACACACACACACACACACACACACACACACACACGTCACAGGTCCACGGCTCCATGCAGTGTGTGTGTGCGGTCGCACCGTGACTTCAATCGAGCTTCTCCTGAGCGAACATCAAAAAGCTGCCATTTCTCTCCAGTCCTAAATATGGCCACGTTGGTTTACATGGAACTTTCTGGAAACACACAGCTGATATCTTTCATCTGGATCTGATCTGTGGGAAATATTATTCACGTGGGAAATATTATTCACGTGGGAAATATTATTCACGTGGGAAGAACGTCACCCCTGAACCAGTGGGGATTTTTCCCGGGTTAATAGAAAAAGTGGGCGGAGTTTATGTACACAGTGAAATTATATTTAGAGTTCATGAAGAAAATAAAATGCAAAAGTGGAAAATATTAATCCATGTATATCAAATAAAATAGCATTTTATTACTATTTAGTATTAGTATTTATTCATATTTTATTAGTCAGGCATTTTATTAAACAGATTTTCTCTTAGGTAAAGGTGAAGGTCAACTGTTAAATATTACGTACAAATCTGTAACAGAGGTGAAGCTGTAACTTTAAGTTCTCCGACGTCTTCAGGACAGAGGAGTTTACGCTTCTTTGCGGTTTCTCAGTAACATGCGGAACAAGCTGCGATTATTTTCTCTTATTAACTTGAAGAGAGAGAATAAAGAGACGCTGGTGAGGGAACGAGTGTTTATAGCTGCTGTAACGTAAGCGACAACAGGAACTGACTCGTTTCATGAAAATTAAATGGAACTAAACAGTTAAAAAAGTCTAGCATGTTGTTCTTTAATAAATAAAAAAAACATTGCAATAGTTCTTACATTGCTGTGGTATAAGAGGAATAAAACACTTGCGAATGTGCTGTTACAGGAAAATACGACACACAGCGTGTGTTACTTGCTTAGAGGATTATAAACAGAATATAAACCGGATCATTTTCTGCTCACTGTAGAAGGAAAAGTGAATTATACCTGTTTCCCTCGTGTCTGGAACAATAATCCCGGCGTCCCGGAGGACCATGAGGTGAAGCTGATGTCCCCTGTCGTGTCCCCGTAGTCCCCGCAGAGCTCTCTCACTCTCCGCTCCCATGAGAAACGTGGCCTTTAATCATGTGGCATTTCAAACCGAAATGAAATCTCTCTCTTCGGGAACCCTGAGCTGCCCCGGCTGTCAGAAACGCTGCTCGTCACGGCACGATGATGAACGAGCCGCATTCTGTTTTCACAAGGAGGAACGACGTCGAGACATTTGACTGACGTTAGAAAAAATGAAAACTAAAGACTCATGCTAATGAGTGTCTTTACAAAACAGCGGATTTACATGCAGACGTTTCTCCAGATGAAGGTCAGGGAATGAACGACGGCTGACAGCAGCGTCTGAACGCCTTCCTGAATATTCAGCACTTTCTAAATCAATAATCTTCTCGTGGACGCGGTGCAGACGAGGACACGTCGAGGTGCTTAAACCAGAGGCACAGATCGATTCACTCACTGAACTCAGAGCCGATGAACTCTTCCATTAACCGAATCATTAGTTACATCTTCTGCTGAATTACCAAGAAGCTACAAACACTTTAAATACTCAAGGACCTGAAAACACTTCCAGACTCTTTTTCACACCTACAATCATCACTTCTGCTGTTTACTCGTCATGTTTATCCATAACATACTATCATTATAATACAGCTTCAGCACAGAGCCACAGCACTGAATAAACAGGGGTGAGAGATGTTCATATCATCACCAGCAGAGACAGATAGACAGCTCCAGAATTATTGGCACCCTTCATGAAAATCAGTAAGTATGAATATATAAAACTCAAATATATAAAACTCAGATTTTCAGCTTAAACAAGTGGCAAATATATATATATATTTTTGTTTTAATAAATATTCAATACCATATTTCTTTTAAAAATTCTCAAGTAGTACAATCATTCTAAAAAGAAAACACTCCTTTCAAAATTAATGGCACCCTTACAAACAATATATTGTGATGCCTCCTCTGGAGAATAATAAACAAAATCTTTCTGTATTCAAGAATGACAACAAATATTTTTTGCAGTGTTAATGTTTGTTTTTTTGAGAGAGAAAATATTATATAAAAACAGTTGGAGTTCTTATGAGAATTATTTTTTGACGGTGCCAATAATAAGTCTCAATAGTTTCCTTTATTTGATCTTAGACAATTAAATTGAATATGAATTTGAATGAAGAGGAAATAAAATGAGGTTGAAATAAAATAAATAATAAAATTTATTCTGAGCCGTCTGTAATGTTTATTGTGTTAAAAATCTCTCACATAAAAAAGAAAAAAACATAATATTAACAATTTAACTTGGATGTAAAAGAAGTAAACCTGAGTGTTTGTTTATGATGCATGGCAAAATGAGTGTACAAAAAAAAGGTTAAAAATCAAATGTGGTGATAGAATATTAACATTTATTGAAAACAGTTTTAGCAAAAACACATTCAAGTGGAAGTGGAAGAAGCGAAGGTTAAAAATAAACTATTCAGAATTCCATCATGAATAGTTTAAACTTATTTCTTAATAAGAGCATAACTTCTAAACATCACGTGCCATATCTACAGAACAGTAAAACTCTCACAAAACTGAATTGAAATACAAACTGGAGTGTAACATAACACACACACACACACACACACACACACACACACAGTTGCTATTTTATCAGACAGGTAGGCCACGCTGTAGATTTTAATTTATTATTAATTTTACAGAACATCTGTGAACCCGTTTACACGCCTGGACATCGTCGTGACGTCACGTCTGTGCGTAAGAAGAGACGGAGTTAAGTCAGACGTTAACCTTTTAACGTCCTCGCTGCAGTGTGTTCGTCTCATCGTGAGGACTTCAGCTCTCAGAGCCGACGGCTGCTGTGCGCTAACACACACCAACATGAGCTAAATTACTGCCAGAGATGTTAGAGCATGCCTCGTTGTGTCTCTGCAAACACACACACACACACACACAAACACACACACACACTTCTGAGTGTTTATTACACTCCGCCACACATCGACACACCACATCAGCGGGATATCACTGAGCTTCAGTGCACTTTGTGTTTGGACAGCTTTGGGTTATTAGCATCACGTGAGCATGTAGCATGATGCGGAGAGTACTAGGACTGCGAGAGTTAGCATGCTAACAATGCATTCGGCCTGTGATTCATTTTTAAACGTAGAAATGACAAATTATTGTAAAATTACAAAGAATAGGTGCACAGCAAGTACAGCACTTTATCATCATTTCTAAATCTAAAGCCAGACAGAGGCCCTGTGTTCGCTCTCGCTTCATCTGCGGAACGTTCCAGCACTCTGGCGTCACCAAGTCAGCTGCAGATGATACGCTTTTCTTTCTGCTCGTGCTGTTAGTGCAGAACATCAGATTAGCTGCTGATTGAGAGACTGATAGTAAGACTGAGAAGGTAATCCGGCACACCGACTAATAAAACCGGTCCAGGTACGAAATCTACAACATACTGCAGTATTTAGAACAGCAAATCATTTTACTGAAGCTTTACTAAACATAAAAAAGTCTTAATTTATAACAAAATATTTCATCATGAATAAAGAATATCAACAATATTCTATATACAACACACACATTCAAACAGGAAAATAACTTTTATTTCATACACATTCACCATATTACACACTACCAACTGTTAAGAAGCTAGGAACTGATTTAAAACAGCAGTAAACAAAAATAAACAGCAATAAACTTAAATAAAACAGTATTAAACTTTTAATAAACAGTAATAAACTGCAATACCCTTAAATGAAACAGTACTACACCTGGAATAAACAGAAATAAACTTTAATAAACAACAATAAACAGTACTAAACTATTAAAAATACATTAATAAACACTAATAAACAGCAGTGAAACAGTGACGCCGCTTTAAGATCACATTTTTCTCAAAACTTCTCCATAAACGCTGCGTTTGTGGCTCCAGGCCACTAGGGGGCTTTTCTCCTCCAACATTTAAAGGAAATCTGTTTGCATCCAGAAACCTCCAGATTAATAATGTGTGTTAATGTATAACGTCCACAAGCCACAGACAGGTTTAAAGCGCAGACCTGGCAACCCTGGTGTGTAAAGCGCCTCATGGTGAAGGATGACCAGTAAAGCAGCACCGGGGATTAGTTTCATGGAGAAATCTCGGCTGTGACACGCCACTGAGGCAGAAGACAAACAGCCAGGATCTCAGAGTGTAGTGTAATGAGCTATTGATTTCCTGCGTCCTGTCACGCGGCCTTCAGCCTCCAGCTCCGTGTTTATAAAGATACGAGTCTCTGAGCTCACGCCCATTGTGTCCGATTCATCGAAAGCTGATTAGCAAACACATCTGAGATGCTATAAATAAGAATAAATAATCCACCATGATAAGATAAGGATTAATATCCTGTTTTAGAGCTAGGGCATTTTTAGCAGAAGCATTATTATTATTATTATTATTATTATTATTATTATTATTATTATCAGATAACTTCATCAGCACTGAATTAAGATCAAATCAAATCAAATGAACGGGACACGAGAAAAAAAGTTGTTGTTGTTGTTGATGTTGATGTTGCTGTTGTTGTTGTTGCTGTTGTTGTTGTTGTTGCTGTTGTTGGTGGTGGTGGTGGTGGTGGTGGTTGTGGTGGTGGTGTTGTTGCTGTTGGTGTTGGTGGTGGTGTTGGTGGTGGTGCTGTTGCTGTTGATGGTGGTGGTGTTGGTGCTGTTGTTGTTGATGGTGGTGGTGTTGGTGGTGGTGTTGGTGGTGGTGGTGTTGGTGGTGGTGGTGGTGGTGGTGGTGGTGGTGGTGTTCTCGCTGCTTGAATTTTCTCGTGCATCTGGATATCTTTTTTTTTTTTTTTATTCCAAGCTGAGAAAATGAGACGCTCTTTTTGTCTGTGAGCTCCGCAGGACACACAGCTGGTGGTCAAAGCATGACAGAGAATCATAAAGAGCCATCACTGAAATCAGACTCACACTTCTCTTTCATCCCTCCATCATTCCATCCAAAACACACAAAACACACAAATCTGTAGACGCACTGGATTTAAAACCATATTCCAGAGATCCTGCTGGAAAGATTCAGCCATTACAGTGTAAGGAATAAACACTGTGTGTGTTTGTGTGTGTGTGTGTGTGTGTGTGTGTGTGTGTGTGTGTGTGTGATGCTGAGTGTGATGCAGTAGTTGCTGTTACTACCCCGAGGTTGATTATTTTCCCGTAACAGCACGCTCCTGCGTTTATTTAACAGCTGCTGTAACGTTTAATATGTAAATGATCACAGGACAACAACCTGGAGACTTTTAGCCCAATTTGCATACTCATGTTTATTTATAAGCCCATGGATTTTCAACGAGAGTAAAAATGTAGACGTGCTCTTAAATTAATTTAGCTAAATTCCAATGACTATCGAGTTCCTCGATACTTTTAATGACAGCTAATAACCTTCTAATGCAGTGATGTCTGGCCTTAACACAACTTAATGGTCATTTCAACATTTTGCCAAATCACAGTCTCTCTGTTTCCTTCCCCTCAGCCTCTTTTTATCATTTCACTAGAACTCATAAACTCTACAGAGAAAAAAGCCAGACATCGCCCTCGGCACATCACACACATCGACACATTAACACACTGAAACGACAACAAAAAAAAGAGGAGAAGAGCAGGAGAAAAAAACAGGAGAAAAAAACAGGAGAAAAAAACAGGAGAAAAAAACAGGAGAAAAAAACAGGAGAAAAAAACAGGAGAAAAGTGGGGCAGAAAAAGGACAGAAAGAGGACAGAAGTAGGAAAGAAAGACGACTTCGTCCATATGAAATCCATCCACACTGCTCTTTTTTCCAGAAATTCGGATTCCATTTTTCTTTCTCAGGCGTGAGGTGAGAATTATAAATCCTTTTTAAGTGTATTTTTACTCCATATTTCTCCTGCGTCCCTCTCCATCACCTCACAGCTCAGATCCTGTTAAACTCCACAGATAAAACTCTCTCATTTCCTTCTTTTCTATCCGTCCATCCGCTTTTCCCTTTAAGCCTGCCGCACAGTTTTCATTTCTTTACCTCTGATTGAATCACACACCCTGCACGTCTTCACTCTTCTTTAAAAAACCTTTTCCTTTGGTTTCCTCCATCACAGATGAACTGATTCGAGTCGATGCTCTTTGGACAGTTTCACTCCATGGAAACCTGAACCACGAGTTACAAAACGTCTCCGATTCATTCACCCGCTTCTGCGTGAGAGGCAACTGCTGACCCCAAACACACGGCTTCACAGTGATGCTTCTCCGTCTCACCCCTCGCTCCTGACCTCCTGACCTCCTGACCTCCGGACCTCCGGACCTCCTGACCTCCAGACCCGAGACACAACCACACAACCCTCTGATGGACCTGCTGTAACTCGTCACTGTATTACAGACTTTACACCTTGAGTTCATTTCTCTGTTTCATCTGAAGTATTGTTTTATCAGAAGAGGGTTAATGAAGTTTCCCTGGAGGTCAGCAGTGACCATCTGTCAGTCCTGATAACAACAAGAGCATCAAATTATCCAATTATGGAAGTTTTTTCCGGAAAAATTTTAAAAGTAATTGCATTTGCAGTTGCGTTTTCTATTTGCGGATAAATAAATTGTGAAATTTTTTGTGAGTTTGTGAACACGTAGAAACACTGAGCTGAAGAACACTGAGCTGAAGAGCTGAAGAACACTGAAGAACCCTCAAGAACACTGAGCTGAAGAGCTGAAGAACACTGAAGAACCCTGAAGACCCCTGAGCTGAAGAACACTGAGCTGAAGAACACTGAGCTGAAGAACACTGAGCTGAAGAACCCTGAGCTGAAGAGCTGAAGAACCCTGAGCTGAAGAGCTGAAGAACCCTGAGCTGAGTGTGTGTGTGCGTGTGTGTGTCCGTGTGCATGTGTGTGCATGTGTGTGCATGTGTGTGTGTGTGCATGTGCGTGTGCGTGTGTGTGTGTGTGTGTGTGTGTGTGTGTGTGCATGTGCGCGTGTGTGTGTGTGTGTGTGTGTGTGTGTGTGTTCTCTGGGTGAAGGTCACAGTGGAGGATTTTTGCGTCAGAGCACTTGAGAAACACTGAAATGGAGCGTCACATGTTGACTCAGTGTGTGCTAAAGAGAAGGTACAGATTAGATCGAGTCGTAAGCGATAACACACACGAACATTAACATGTTCTCACTCTGAGAAGAAACTGCACCAGCGGGGTTAATGTGGAAC
>CM074928.1:23181063-23197207 GCA_037576815.1 Pangasius larnaudii
TATGATATTAATTCTGGTTTAGGCATTTTAAATATTCTGTCCAGCTTAGCTAGCTAGTTATTGCATACTCTACCTGGAACCGCTGAACAAATTCTTACAATCTGCAAACACAAATATGACTTCATCAAAACTTCAAAGAGGCGGCGACGCAAACGGATGACTTAATCACGCCACCTTCAGGAGTGAGATAAACGAGCTGGACCATGCTGATGGGTTTAACCGTGTTACAGTGAATTATCGAAATAAAGAAGACGTGAATTTATACAGTTGCAGAGTGCAGGTGCGGTTTTAATAAAAAATGGTAAAAAACTTCCAAAATAATCGAACCAAAGGGGCAAACAGCATCCACGCAAAAAGAGAGACTTCGCAAATGTCTCGAGAGTCCGAGTTATTTAAAGGAAGTGTGTGTACGTGTGTGAACAGGTGGAGATTGTGAACGTGGAGGATCATGGGAGTTGTATTTTCAGTAGCAGGTGTTGATGTGTCACTTACGATTTTATTCATAATAAAACCTGCCAAAATGCAACAGATGATAACCACGACGTCTTCGCTCGTTAGTTGTACGGTTTTTAATAAGCTCAGTGACGACAGCACGCCAACTCTACGCAAAAATTCGTCGACTCGAGACCGTGTTGTGACTGGAATGCGAGATCAGCGATGTTTTGAAGCGTGGATGATAAATCCGCATGATTTATTACGGTATGATAAGGGAATTTGCACGCGTAGGTAAGAGAATTGGCAGGTAAGAGCTCTCCTCAGCCGTGTTCCTCCTCAGACCGTGTCCTCGATGATGTGTTTCTCTAAATCTCATTTAGATTCTCTCTTTCAGCAGTGTGTAATTACTGACACTCCAGCTCCTCGTCACACTCATCGACCTCACACACTCTTCCTGACATCGGCTCCCTCAGCCACGGGGCTCAGCGCTAACCACATTACGCCCCGCGAGCTGTGACTCGGCTTCCTGCGCTCATTAGCTCTGCTATCATTTACCTTCCTGTGCACGCTATAGCACTGGACCTGAAACTATTATTGCGTAATTAGAGCTAATTGAGTTCACCGCAGTGTCGGAAAATCATGTACAGTCTGTTTTCAGTGTGTTTATGGACATGAGATTGCTGTCATTATATTTAATACTTTTCTTGGTTAAAGACTTTGTGTAAATAAACCAATATTTACTGAAGTTTCAGCAATATCTACTTCAGTACTTCAGTAGTACTTCTATACGTTTTATATATATTTATTTGAGTTATAATTTCATATTTAACTTGTGCAATTTTTAAAGACTAAAAGGCCGATAACTTTCATTTAAATATATGTTTAATTCTGATAAGTAGTTTTTCATAAGTATGTTCATGTGCGATTATAATTATGCGTATATTATTATAATCACACAATTGCACTTATTAAAATTACGAATCACTTGTTGCTATAGCAATTAATCATCAGATTCATTAAAAAAAAGTCATAAAAGTGGTACTTATGAGAGGCCTACAGTCTGGAGAGCTTCAGAGAACTCGGCTCTTTTTTATTTTGCGTTAAAGTGTAATTTTTCATGATAAAGTGGTTCTTTCTCTAGAACGCTGCTGTGCTCGTGGCATTCTTCCCACCGTCCGACGCGTTACACACACGTTCACGAGTCTCATCAATGATTTACTTGTGTGAGTTTTGCTTCCAAGGCAATGAACATGAGCAGATGATTTATTGATCACAGAACGTTTTATGATTGTGAGCGCAGCACCTTGGGTTGCAGAAATGTGTTTGCTCTCATCAGCTCCCTCTTTTCCATTTCCTCTCTCTCTCTCTTTATCTGTCTGTCTGTCTCTTTGTCTCTCACACTCTCTCTCTATCTCTCTCTCTCTCTCTCTCTGTCCATCTCTTTGTCTTTCACACTCTCTCTCTATCTTTCTCTCTCTCTATCTCTCAATCTCTCTCTCTATCTCTCTCTCTGTCCATCTCTTTGTCTCTCACTCTCTGTCTCTATCTCTCTCTCTTGCTCTTTCTCTCAATCTCTCTCTCTAACTCTCTCTCTCTCTCTCTCTGTCCATCTCTTTGTCTCTCACTCTCTGTCTCTAGCTCTCTCTTGCTCTTTCTCTCAATCTCTCTTTCTCTCTCTCTCTCTCTCTCTGTCCATCTCTTTGTCTCTCTCTCTCTCTCTCTCTCTCTCTCTCTCTCTCTCTCTCTCTGGCATGACTGTATGATTTTTTTGTTACTGAATAAAACTCCAGATCATTGAAATCTTTCCTCTCAGCACATCTTGAATAGAACACAGTATTTCCCTGAACATGGCTAGAAAATGACTGCAGGAGTCTGCAGGAGAGCGTGAGATGATCGATGCAGAAGATGGCTAAGATGATTGCAGGTTTTATTGATATTTCACACTTTGTTTCTCTGGGTGGCATTTTGCACTGAAGTGTGTGTGATTGGCTGCTAATGAACCCAGTGCTAATTATCTCCATAATTCCAGTGACATTCACAGCGAGCTGCTGGTTTTCCTGCAGCGATCTGAAGCAGGACTGGCAGGTGGTTCTCCTCCCGAGGCTCTCTGTGCTAATCATCGCGAGTTATTTTCTGTGTGGAGGAGAAAGTTTGCGGCTGCGGGAGAACCCCGGGGGTCTCAGCGTGCACAGACGTACAGGCGTGTAGTGTCAGTGTAGACGCCTACGCCACAGACGGCGAGGAGAACCAGAGCACACACGGCCATGTGCAAGGACATTTTTTGGCTCTAACCTTTTAACACAAAAGTTGCAGGAATTTACACGAGAAAACGTCAGTGAAAAATATCTGGTTAAAGTTACAGCGAGGGGGCGGAGCTAATGCTTCACTCTTGCTTGTTAAAACGTCCTATAAATTTATATTGCAAGTTGATCAACTTCATTACTTCTTTTTCTTACTTTTAACGTAGCAGGTTTTTACACATTTACATTTCTCATTTGCATTTGAAATCTTTTTTAAAGTGGTGCGAAGCGCTGCTGAGTTCTGGATTCTGATTGGTCAGAAGGTGTTGATTAGTTTTCTATAGCAGCAGCTCGGACAGTAGTGCAGCCACAAATCACAGGTTTATTCATAAGTAATGCACTCGTTCTAATACATTATCGTTTCTATAGCAACAGCTCATTCACAGGGAACACTCCACTGATAATAAACAGATTAAAACCGTGTGTAATCGCTGACATGGAACGAGATGGAAGGAGTCTCCAGTGTCAGCGCTTTGTAAGAGTCAGAGGTGAAGCTGTAACTTTAATAAAGCACTTGGGGACGTGCTGTTGTAGGAAAATAATCAACGTTGAGGTGGTAACAATAACACCACCTCGTCACTTACTTCTTATTATTATTTTGTTATATTATATAAGGAAAGGCTGCACGTGTTTGGTGTGTGACTGAACAGCTGAGTCTCCATCTGGGATCTTCCTCCTCATCCTCATCCTCCTCCTCCTTTTCTTCCTCGAATCAGGCAGGAGGCTGTGAATAAATTATCAGTCGTCGATCAGGAGCTCGATCCACTTCCTCTGAGATCACTCTTGTGAAAGATCTGGAACTGGTTTGACCTAAAGACCTTCTGGATATTAAGGTTTTACGGAGGCTGAACCCTCAGATCGCAGCACTGCTTGAGAACCCACACGTTCTTTATAGACATTTGCACTAAGAGTTCTGTACATATGGTTGACAGTGAGGGCTGTTTTTGAACAGGAACCTGATCTCTGACCAACGTTTAGGAGGAATGCTGTGATTGATTGAATGCGTGAAATCACTTCCTGTTTAAAGTTTAAACAGTGGAAAGCTGGCGTGCAGACGAGGCAGAGTGTGTTCTAGATATAAGACACGAATAGACAGGATGCAATCAAAAAAATCATAAAAATGAAATATGTTTTCATTAAAACTAATACTAATTAAATACATGATCAAAAAGAGCATCAAAAAGACTAATGCTAATTAAATAATTAATAAATATATGAATTTTATAAACTGTAAAAGCAATAAATCAGTTGAAAAAGATTTCACACACATCAGAAGTGAGATATAAAACTCTACAGTTAATTTAATGCGTTCAAATCCAAAATGAGAAAGTTTTAATTCTGAGAAATGTAAACTCATTCGATAAGGCCAGGGTTCCTACGTTTACAGAATGCTGTATATGAATATGTAAAACTATAAAAACACAATAAAATGAGTGAGACAGGTGTAATGAGTGGTGCGTTATCTGGTGTTAAAGATGAGATGTGAATTCAGTGTGATGTGTTTAGAGACATCATCATCATAAACATGACAGTTATGGGCTGGGAACAGCAGCTCTTCAGATGACATGTGCTCGTGTGTCACTGTGTTTAAGAGAAGATTTAAAATAATTAGCTGGTTTTAGAGGTGATGAAAAGCAGGAAGTTTGGTTAGCAGTCGAGGTTAAGTGTCATTTCAGTGTTAATGCAGAGACGTGGCGTTTTTTTCAGAAAGACTTGTTGACGTTCCTGATGGTTCCGTTTCATTTCTAGTTAAGAGCTTAACAACTGTGTGCTAGCTAGCTAATCATTCCCCTCAGTCATTATCCAGCTTATTCATGGCGTCCATATTTCTCAGTTGCCTAGCAACAGGGTTCGCATGACTTTAACCATTTACAGTAATCTGCGCGTGTCTGATGCATTCCAGTTGAACACACCATTAGCCGTGGCCGTGAAAGCTCTCGCTCTCGGTGTGATCCGGCGCTGCTGTTTCTCAGGAATCTCCTGAATCACTGAGACGTGTTCTTGTTCACGTTCACGTTCACGTTCGCTTATTAAAATCCACTAATCACAGAATTTTCACACTGGACTACGGACCATAAGGGATGTGGATTGTACACATTACAGAGAGAAATGACTACACACTCACCTCACACGGCTTTAAAACATGAAGAGAACAGGCTGAAGTTGGCTAAAAATACACAGACGTATTAAAGCACCTGTGACTCACTGGGTTGGACTGAGTGCTCCACAGCGAAGTGCTAAAGACTAAAGACATTAACAACAAGACGGGTTTTTATTTTACAGTAAATGATCAGTGTACATAAATATATTACACGACGTTATTTCACTCTTATTGTGCTTACAGGCAAAATGAACATATTAAAGACGTGCAAAACTTCATTACAAAAAATAATATATCACAATAAAAGTACAAAATAACCTCCATGTCATGATTATAAGAATGTCGGGAATATAATGTTAAAATAATGTTCAAATATACTATGAGTGCTATATTGTTTTTTTCTGTTTTTAATCATTAGAGCTGTTTTGTCCGTAATGTTCGTTTATTTAATGCATGTATATTAATGTTTATATTAATGCGCTCGTTCTAATGCGTTATCGCGTCTATACATGTTACGGTCACTTCTGCTTTCTGTAGCTTTGTTGGAGAACCAGGCTGTAATTCTGTGAAAGTTGTCGAGGTCACAGAGTGATAACGTATTGAACCTGCGCTAAAAAGCCACATCTGGAAAAGGAACCGGAGCTCATTTGTGGCTAAAAGCTTCCTTATCTGAGGTGTGTGGTGTTCAGGAGCCGGAGTCTTGGCACAGAGCTTTAGTGTGTGGGGAGAAATTTAGAGCATTTTTTTCTTTTGCAAAACACCTTTAGAGGTAAGTGTGTGTGTGTGTGTGTGTGTGTGTGTGTGTGTGTGTGTGTGTGTGTGTACCATATGATATGAAGTTTTCAGAGCCTGGTCACACTGTGAATGCTGTTTGTTCTGTGCTGATGGTGTTTGCAACCCCGGAGAAGAACACGGAGTAGAACCGATACAGCAGTTGTGTCGTGAACAAAACGTTACAGTTCCTGGATGAATTTCTAGGTTATGTGCAGGAACAGTGGAGGAACCATGAGCATCGAGAGATATGAAGCAACCTGAGGAACAATTCTGGCATTTTAGCACTTTAGCAAAAACAGCAGAGTGAAGATGGAGGGAGCTGAGACCGACTTTGTTTTTGTAACGTGAGATGAGACGGGACACACGTGTGTGTAAACTCACTGTATGAATTCCAAAAATCACAATCAGGAGAACAGACAAGAGTCGAAACCAAGGAACACAAAACCAGGAACTGGGGAAACTCAGCTTAGAATCTGTGACATTAAAAAGCACAATGCAGGTGAACACATTCGGGGAACAAATGAATGACAGGATGAGGGGCGGAGACACGAAAACAAAAGCAAAACATAAGTAAAAGCACTGTAAGAGAAGTAGCTACGCTGGAGCAGGAACTAAAAAGAAACTAAAGAACCAAAATCAGTCCTGGTTCCTGTAGTTGAAATGTGCCTGATGCTGCATGGGAACATTCTCCTACAAAACTTACAGCTTTCAGACGAGGATCATCTTAAAATCAGCTTTTTCTTCTTCAAAGTAAATCTCAGTTCTTTTTACACACTTTAGCCTAAGAGGCCCATAAATAAAATAAATAAATAAAGCCTTTAAAGAGAAGGTGGTGGACCATCTAAGAGCCTTAAGAGCTTTAAACCAACTCTTCAGAGGATTTCATGGCATCACAATGCAGCTCGAGACAGTAAACTGTATATAATTATATATATATAGCATTCAGGAAACTCATTTCTTTCCACTTTTATGTGTTTCTTTGTCGGAGTAGTTTCCATGCCTTCTTCACGTCGTTACTTCTTAGAGAAAGGCTCGTTATAGCCAGGAGTGGAAAAAAGTACAGGAAAAGTATACATAAGTAAAAGTATCAAAATCTTATGCAAATATAAACCAAAAATCTATTTGGGTGCAAGTTAAAATGCATCGACAATTAAACACACTGAGGTACTCAAGAGGAAAAGACGACTTCCTCACGTCCGGCCCGGCGTGACTCGCTAGTTCACAACCGATCGGTATCAAGTGAAATGTTCTGCTAACTCGGACAAATCGACTGTCATGTCGCACTTCTGGAACGAACGCTAAGGCACAATAGCAACAAAAATCAAAGCTTAACCAGCTAGTGAAGTTAACTAACTAACATAGAAAACTTAACTAGCTAGCTAAAATGACAAAAATCAACCAGCTAATTTACCAAACATAAGCTTTGATTGTGTATTTTATTTTTACGTGGAGGAACAGGAGACGTCTGGATCGGTAACTCCAGCCAAAGTGCAGTACCAAAATAGTACATAAGTACAGTAACAGTACTTCAGCGCAACCACAAAGGGAATAGTGATGAAATTCTGCCTCTTTTCATACGACACACTGACTCGCCTCAGCAGGACGTCCGTCACAGTGCAGAATAAACCCTCAGAGATCGTCACGGCACCAAACCGTCCACCAGACAGGAGATTTTTCTCCTCTGATTTTCTCTAACCGTTACACAGAACAGATTTATTCTTTATCCCTGTCTCTCTTTATACAGATTCTTCTCAGGCTTCAGTTTCATCACCCAAAACACATCAATCAAGCAGCGTTTATAGAGCTCACGCAAAAGGTTTTCTGATGTCAAGACTGAAATACTGCAAGGAAAAGGATATTATTGATTTTCAAAGCTGGAAAGATGCCAACAACAGAGCAGGTATTAGCTTCAGTAGCAAAACTGGCAATGTACATTTCTCACAAAATGGCTTCCTCAAGGGTTCTTTGGACAGTTAAGAGTTTTTAGCCTCATAAAGGAACCGTATCTGGAGTCCACTATGATAGAGAACTTATCTGTTGTAGGGTTCTGCAGAGAACCTCCAGGATCAATGGCCACAAAAATGCCAAAAAAAAGTGAAAGTAAGAAAGTATTAGCATCAGTGCAAAACTGGAAATGTACAGTCTTTAAAAATAAAGCTCCTCAAGGTTCTTTGGACAGTTAAGAGCTTTAGCTTTCTAAATGTCCTCCTCTCTGGAGGAGCTTCATAGAAAGTCTTACTGATGTAGATTTTATATCAGAGACATGGTTTAGTCTGGTTCCTTCTGAAATGCTGGATGTTTTTGTGAAGTTTAAAGCGTTTAGAGAGAGAGACGTTAATTGTTTCATGTGTCAGTGCTGCAGTTCCATTGTTTTTCACACAGATTTCATTTAAAACCTCTGAGCAGCTGCTAAAAATGTTCATTTACCTTCCACAGTGTCACAGATTTAAATTTAGAGCGCAGTTGCTGTTTAATGCTCTTATTTTGATGCATGGCCACACTGGATGTAATAACACGGTCCACCCCGGAGTGTTTCCTTAACGTGATTACGTGTTTGAACTGGGAAGTGTGTTAGCAGATAGGATTGCTGTTGCAGCAGCAGATAAGATTGCTTTCACCTTCAGCACTTCTCGTAATCCAGATCTGTGGGAACGCTGGAAGTTTGCATGAGGGTCTGATAAAGTGCCGCTTTCAGGAAATTCACTCCGCCTCGGTCAGAATAAAGAGACGCATAACAAACAGCAGGAAGACGGGGATAAGTGTAGAGTAGTGATGTAACCGAAAACGAATACTTGATTCGGTGTTCTAAAGGAATACAAATACAGATATGAATAGGAGGTTTGGAATTTGTTTTTTTTTTATTTATTTATTTTCAGAAAGTTTGTCACTTGAGACTTGTGGTGTGTATTGAGACTCGGATCTCGCAAAACACAACAAAATAGTCTCATAAGCAGGAGGGTTGTACTTTCATGCAGGAGCGAGCGAGTGGTCAGATATGAAGCTCACAGTATAAACAAAGACCACATGCATTAACACAGAAATTAACATGAACATTAACATTAACATGAATATGAACAGTGCTGTGTGATGCATTTACAGCGTTCATTTATTTATTCATCCTTAGTGACTGCCTGGTCAGGGTCACTGTGCTTAAAATTAGGCTGCTAGTTTTTTTTATAATCTGGGAAAAAAACTTCATTGTTTTTCATCAACTTCACTAAATCCATGTGAAAATATCATGGGCAGATACAAACAAAAATAATAACTGCTCAATTGAGATAAAAAAAAAAACAGTTTTGCGCACATCTCTATTTAAGATAATAAAGGTAAAAAAAGTTTTTAAAAAGTTTAGGCCACGCCCACTTGGTTAAAATCTCAATACAGATACAGATGTGTTGTTGTATTACACCCCAATATACAGAATTATTATGAATGATGTAGTAATGATTAAGGGTTTTACTCAGAACATATCAGAAATGATGGAAACTAGTGATTCATTCTGGAATTAGCATTTTATGATTGATATCCTGATGAAATGATCAGGTGTTGTTATAAAAGTAAAGGGGATATAATACATAAAGCAGTGGAGATCTGTATCTTCTCCACATCTGTACATTTTTTTTAACAATCTCCAGTGGACTTGTGGCATCTTTGACTTGTTGGACACAACAGCACTCGATCAAGGACCCTGAAGATCCAGCTTCAAATTGGCATCATAGAGGACGTCAAATTAAACTCCAGCAGAGCCGAGACATAATAAAGATGGCAGACAGACGGCGCGTGTCAACAAGCCAATCAGAAGCGGCTGTTTGCAATTAGCACAAAGAAACAAAGAGCATCTGAACTCAATCAGACAACAAAGCAAAGAGAGAGAGAGAGAGAGAGAGAGAGAGAGAGAGAGAAAACCCTCCAAGTTAATCAGAGCTCGGGGTCTCGAAGGAGCTCTCAACATAAATCAAAAAGGAAGTGCACTCAGCACAGCTGCACGCATTTCATCAAACAAGTGTGCACTTCCGATGTTCCTGTGTATAAGGTTATCAGGGTTAGCAGTAGAGGAGCGTTAGTGTTTGCCGGTGGTCGCTCCTCAGCAGGACTGCGCTTGGTGTAGATAAAAATGCTCATCCTTCCCATTGTACACGAAGCCAGCACTCGATTTATTTTGATGACATCACTACTACTGTTTTACAGGAACACCACATACAGCAGCAGTTGCGTAGGCGCTCTGAGCCATGTGCTGATAATCAGCTATATGATAACCACAATGTCCTTCTTGTGCTGCTGCTGATCTCACATGGCTACTGTATTCACGATCTGCTCACACTGAACATCCTGTACACACACTCGGTCTGTCTGTGTTTACTCTCCTGCACCTGTACACTCTAATGATTTATAATCACACTATCCAGATATGTGTGTCCAGAAGAGGACCGGTTCCCTTTTCAGTCTGGTTCCTCTCGTGGTTTCCTCCTCATGTCGTCTCACGGAGAATTTCTTCACTGCGGTCACCTCTGGCTTCTTCATTACAGATCTCAGTCTACATCTGCATTTCTGTAAAGCTGCTTTGTTGTAATGTCTATAGTTAAATGTGCTATATGACAAAACTGACCTGAATTGCTCGGAGGGTTTCCCTACAGCTGATGCACCTGATTCACTGTTGCTTATGAAAATCAGATGTATTTCAGGGAAGACTTTAAACTCTTACTTGCAGATTTTTCTCAGAAGGAGTCATTTAAAACAGAGGTAATGCATTTTCAGACAGTGTTTGTGCCTCTGAGATAAAGTCTGCCCCATTACCGAGGAAGGATAAACACTGCTGCTGTCATTTAAGGCTCCTTATTTTTGCATTGCATGAGTCCTTCTGGCGAGACGAGTTGTGACTGACGAGGTACTTTTAAAGTTGTGATAGTGTTTTGCAGAGGAAGTTCAGTACGTTTAGTCAAGTGTGAAATTGGTGTGGTCCAGGCTGCAGTCCAGTCGTCTACCTGAACTAAACTCAGGTGTGAAAGCTATCAGACGTGGAAGAGTAGGATTGGCTGAAATCCCGTCTAAGGCTTCAGAATAAGGGAAGACGTTGTGGTCTGCAGAGAGACGGTGGGTCTTACTGTGAAAAGTGAAGACAAGGCTTTCATTTTCCACTTTAAGCTTCAACCAAAGTGCTGATAAGTGATGAGCAAATCTGAAAAAATCATCTGTGATGATAAAACGTCCAACAAACCTGACCAGAGTCCATCCTGGGTACAGACTCGAGCATTCAGGCTGAAATGTTCATGCTCTGGCAGATACACTCACACACGTTCAGAAAAATGTCATCTTTAATGCACTGTTTTATAATTCATGATAAATGCCTAGGTAGTTATCATATTATGGATATTTATTATCACAATAATCCAACATTTCTCAATATGTAACTCAGGATTTTATTGGGGGAAAAAAATCAGTTCAGTAAAAGTCCTGCAGTCAGGCTTTCTGTTGGTACAAAAAATACTGTATTCAATCGGAAAAAATTAATTAATGATGCTAAGAATAATAAAGTACATAAATAAGATTTCTGCTGGAAGACAGAAGGAGGAAATAACCATCTCAACACATTTTGATTCTTTGTATATTGAGAATATTTGTGACTATTTATGAAATATTTCACATACATGAAAAGCTGCTGTTATATTTGACCACCTCGCATCTGTGATTTAAATCTGATAGATTGTGTAAGCCACTGCTTCATAAATGCGAATTTTGCAAGAGCAAGACTCAGAAATGAGCCATGTCCACAAGCAGCTTTGAAACATGGCATTGTATTAATTCAGTTTTTTGTTAGCGTTTGTGTTATGTGGACGCTTGCCTGGAAGGAGACTCAGAGCGAGCGTTCTCTCCGTCATGGACTCAGGTGTGAATGTTCCACAGGGATTTAAGAAGGTAATTGTTTTCCAGGAGAGGTTTAAAATACACAGACACAAGCAACATCACCTGCTTCCATCTGCACAGTAATGATCCTTCATCTATCACTGAGAGACACTTAACATGCGCAATGAGGAAATCGAACTTCATCTAGAAAAGAAAGCGACACAGGTGCGATATGTACCTGTTTACATCACCAGAGCTGCAGTGTACATGGTCAAAATAACTCAAAATAAAAACACATAAACATATATACATTAAATAAATACAAACACACACACGACTACATATATTCCACTGTCATGTTAATTCTGGATTCTGATTGGTCAAAAGATCACAGGTTCATATTAACGCACTCCTTCTAATACTTTATGTCTATATATTAATGGATTTAATAACTTGTGTGATCAATGATATGGTGAAGCTTCTTGTAAGGAGATTGTAAGTTTATGTAACATGTATGGAAGGAGTCTCCAGTGTCAGCGCTTTGTAACAGTCAGAGGTGAAGGTGAAGGTTTGTGTAATTTTAAGTTTTCATCTTCAGGACAGAGGAGTTTACGCTTCTTTGCGGTTTCTCGGTAACATGACAAGCTGCGTTTTTTGTGTTATTAACTTGAAGAGAGAGAATAAAGAGCGGCTGGCGAGGGAATGAGTGTTTATAGCTGCTATAACATAAGTGACAACAGGAACTAACTTGTTTCCCAAACATTAAATGTAACTGTAAATGAATAAAAAGAAATGATGTGTTGTTATTTAATAAATAATAAATTGTAATCATTGACAAATTGCTGTGGAAAAGGACCATCGTCAGGGTGATGACAATAACTCCATCACTCCATCACTCCATCACTCCGTATATAACAGCAGCACTCCTGCTCATGTGTATGTGCGTAAAATGTTAATGACTAGGCTTGACATGTGGGAAAGCTCATTGTTTAAACTGTCTGAGGGTTGGATAGACACACACACTGGTCAAACAGCATCCTTATGGCACTCAATCTCACTCTTTAATCATTTCCCGTCTGATTCATTGCTCAGTGCCACATTTCATTTCTCAGCATGTTATCATTTAATTATGCTTTTTCAAATTGCTATTTCCACCTAACCTCCTGAGCTTTCTCACGATGCTTCCAACCTATTCTTTATTCTGCTTATTGTTTCAGTCATGACTTCTGTTGGTTTTTCCATCTCTGTCTCTGTATTTGCACGGCGCAAAACATCTTCCTATTCAATGAGACTGCTTTTGAACATCAGGCATTTAAACGCTGCCTAATTAGCATTTTGGACTACCAGAAAAAAAAGTGTGATTTAAAAGCTTCATCGTAATGGCTACCTGGACAGGTTTTTAGCGCAGGATTGTTTTTTTTGGGAAGCAGCCCAGAGTCGTGTTCTTATTGCGTGTATACCTTTGTCACTTCATTCTCTCTCCAGCCGGTAAACTCTGACACGCACTATAGTTTTGAACAAAACAATGCACCAAATTGTTCTGTTATTACGCACATTTCTCACACTCTTCTGCTTTCATGGAAAATAATAACGGTTTGTATTCTGTTCTGCTGTTTTGTAGGACAATGGCCCCGAGCTGAACACTGTGTGAGAGAGCAGAGATCACAGCTGTGATGGACATCTCGTCAGTGGACCCCTCTGCTGTAGCAGAGCTCTGGAACAACCTTTCCCTCTCAGGATTCTTCTTCAACGAGACTTTTCTCAATGAGACTTTTCTCAACAAGACTTTTCACAAGACTTTGCCCAATGACACGTGCCTCTTCAACATATCCAACTGCACCAGTGGAACCGGAGCTGGAGGCATCAGTGTAGCCGGGGTCCTTATCCCACTCATATACATCATCGTGTGCATCATCGGCCTTGGTGGAAACACTCTGGTCATCCACATCGTCCTGCACTACTCCAAGACGGAATCCGTTACCAACATCTACATCCTTAATCTGGCCATCGCTGATGAGCTGTTTATGCTCAGCCTTCCCTTCCTGGCTGTCCAGAATGCCATGATGTCCTGGCCCTTCGGCTCCTTCATGTGCCGTCTGGTGATGACCGTCGATGGGATCAACCAGTTCACCAGCATTTTCTGCCTGATGGTGATGAGTATCGACCGCTACCTGGCTGTGGTGCACCCCATCCGCTCGTCAAGGTGGAGGAGACCACAGGTAGCCAAGGCTGTCAATGGTTCCGTGTGGGCGATGTCCTTTATAGTGGTTCTGCCGATGGTGGTCTTCGCTGGTGTGTTTGAGACAGGGGGGACGTGCACCATCAACTGGCCAGATACGTGCACCATCTGCCGTGCTGCATTTATCATCTACACCTCCACTGTAGGGTTCTTCTTCCCCCTGCTGGTCATCTGCATGTGCTACCTGCTCATCGTGGTAAAGATTCGCAGCTCGAGCAAAAAGGTCCACGCCACGTCGAGCAAACGGCGCAAGTCTGAGCGCAAAGTCACACGCATGGTGGTGATCGTGGTGGCTGTGTTCGTCTTCTGCTGGCTGCCATTCTACGCTCTGAACATCATCAACCTGATCGTGTTTCCACCACCAAGCGAGCTGCAGGGCTTCTACTACTTTGTGGTGGTGCTGTCCTACGCCAACAGCTGCGCCAACCCCATCGTCTACAGTTTCCTCTCTGACAACTTCAAACGAGGCTTCCGGAAAGCCCTGTGCCGCTCGTCCAGAAAGGTCGAGAACCACGAACCAGCAGAACGTCAGGAACAGGAGGAGCGCAGGCAGATTCTGATGCCCCGTGAGAGTCTGCGCAGAGCCGTAAGAGAAGATGAAGATGAGGATGAAGAAGATGACAGGGAGGAAGTTACGGAGATGACCGAGATCTGCAAGATCACTCAGAACGGGAACGGCAGTGCACAGTGCACTCGTGCTCTGCTCTCCGAGAGGCCGTTAGCTCCGGGGCTCTCAGAGCCAGGCTCTCCAAGAGGAGATGGGATTGGGAAAGGACCTGGATTTGGGCTGAACACAACATTGCTGAATGGTGTGAAAAACGGAAATGTGAAGCCACTGCCAGAGGAACCTGTAGAAAAGAACACATCACTGGAGATCAGCTACTTGTAAAATCTGTAAAAATGTTTTTTTCTTTGTTATTTTGCGACAGAGCCCCAGTATTTCTATACTTATATCTCATATGTTTCTGCCACAAGTGGAGCTTCGCCGAAATTTTAGCTCATGCCCTGTGTGCGTCCAAGAAAGTACGGTGTAAATTGTGTAAATGATTTAATATTCCTTAGTGACATGCTGTTGTACATCAGAAAATTTCTAAAACCAAGCTCCTGACTGTTCTTTCAGACTCTCACCTCTACTCTTTTCATTCAGCCTGACTGATACCTGAACAGACACAAACCTGATTTCCACTTATACTCAAGCGTAATTCAATCAGAAGTGATTTATTGCAAACAGAGCTGCGTGACTTCATGCTGCAAGTCAAGACATTACACCTCCATTAAACCTTGTATGAGCTGATGAAGGAGAAATCCTTGTGTAAAACTGTCACGTTGTTTGCCATGCTTCACCAGCCGGGGTCACCTGCATACGTTACGGATCAGTTCCTGGTCAGTGTGTTTCAGAATACTTCCTCAGGAACGTTTTAATTTTCCAAGCAGAAAATTTACAAGCAAACAGAAAATATAAAACCTTTATCCTTTACAGAAGTAATCAAATGATGTTCTTAAGCTGCCGCTTATGGAAATGTTGTAGGAAATATTGTTTAATACAAAGGTTTACACACCCATAAAACACCATAAAGACACAAAATAGTCTGTCTGTTCAGGGGGTGTTGATTAGTTCTCTATAACAGCAGCTCTGACAATAGCGCAGGTTTATATGAACGCGCTCTTTCTAATGCGTTATCGTTTCCATAGTAACAGCTCATTCACAGGGACGTGTACAGCGGACGCTCCACATAAACATCGATGTGACGTTTTCTGTAAGGAGGTTGTAACAGTTATGGAAGGAGTCTCCAGTGTCAGCGCTTTGTAACAGACAGAGGTGAAGCTGTAACTGTAAGTTTTCCGACATGTTCAGGACAGAGGAGTTTACGCTTCTTTGTGATTTCTAGGCAACATGACAGGAGAGAGAATAAAGAGACGCTGGTGAGGGAACGACTGTTTATAGCTGCTATAACATAAGTGACAACAGGAACTAACTTGCTTCACTGATGTTGCAGAACATAAATGTAGCTAAAATTGGTTAAAAAGTATGGACCTGTTGTATTGTAATAAATGAAAATTTGTACGTATAAGAGTATAAAAGTATAATTTCTCCAGTTTCAGATTGTTGTCTTGTTGCAGGATACACTCACGTTTCATTCTTTATTCTATTCTTTTTATTCTTTGTGGACAAATTGAACAAGAGGTTTGTTTCCTTATTCAGACACACTGTCTGGGGTGTGCAAACTTTTGCACTCAGCCGTTATTCAGTTAAAACAACACGCAGATTTTAATTTAGGTTTTGACAAAAGTTTTTAAGAGCACCAGCAACGTCATGTCCAAGTGCCTCCTACTACAAACATACTGTTCACTCCAATTCCACCCACGCAACAAGATCTGTATACACACACACACACACACACACACACACACACACACACACACACACACACACACACACACACACACACACAC
>CM074928.1:23216108-23226795 GCA_037576815.1 Pangasius larnaudii
CAACAGTCACATCATCAACAGTCACATCATCACAATCCTCCTGACTTACAACAGACATGTTCTTCATCCCACATTTACTTTATTATCTAATGCACTGAGTGTGATTCTGATGGAGTCCATCATGTGGACCTCCTGATGGAAGCCCAGTTACTCTGAGTTCCAGTGTGTTCAGGGCCGGACAGAACAACACTGTGGATTATCTGGACTCGACTTGGGAAGAAGTGACCAAAGCACACTCATTAAACACAGGAGAACTCTTCAGCCTCACCATCTCCAGCCAGATACTGCTGCAGAAAGTCCTCGAAGCTCTTGGGCGTCTCCAGCTCGGCCCATGCGTGGCAGAAGTGGAAATAAGACACCACGTTGTCTTTAGGGTTCCTCATCACGTACACAATCTGACATTTAAACACAAACAAGAACAGATATGAGTCACTTTCTTACACCATAAATAGAGACACGTTACGGTTCTTCGGTTTGTCTAAACTGTTTTTCTTTTCATTAAACCACAGAAGAAAAAATATTAGTAAAAAAAATACATATATAAAAATTCTTTAATTTATTTAAAACCTTGGGAAGATGTATTCTTCAGCTGTTATTATATTCTACATTCTCAAGGTTTTTCATATTCATTATTCACAAGTGTACTTATGTAAATACTGATGTAAATCTGGTTAAATCTGTGTTCCATATCTGCACTACTACATTTAATTTAATTTAACTTATTTTATTTCATATTTTATATTGTGTGTGTGCGTGTTGTATCTTACTACTGACGATGCTGCTGTAACAAGAATTTCCCTCATGGGATTAATAAAGTATATCTATCTATTCTTAAAAAACACATATATAAAAATGATTTAATTGGCTTTTAGTCCTCTAGCACACATTGTACAAAACATGTTAAACATATTACGCAAAAGAATACTGATATTTAAATCTAAAACAGGTTGAAAGCATTCAGGTGAACGTTAGCCTACTTTAGCCTTTTTGTCCTTCAGGCCGGGAGGCATGAACCTGGGCGTGAGGTGAGAAACAAAGAGGCGAGGAGACGGTCGTGAGGAATAATCAGAGTGACCCTTAGGAAACTCGAGCCATGGCATTATCTCATAATTGTTGGGAAATTCGTTGCCCTGCTTGTAATCTGACTCACAGATCAGCGTCATGATGTTCTGAGTCCATATTGTACCTGTGAAAACATCCATCACATTATGAGTTCACTTTAACTGTGCACTTTACAACACAATGATATTTTTGAGATCGGTTGTTTGAGGAGTTCGAGTTCTCCGACGGAGTAACACTCTCTCTCACCTGACTTTGGGTACGTCACCAAAAAAACGTCGCTGTCTCGTATTTGGAAGGTCTGAAGAGAATCGATGTGTTCTGCTGTCGTCATTCCAGCTGCAAAAACGAAGCCTTTATATTTGCAAAGGTACTCATTGACTTGTTCCATTATGCCTGCTGTGGAGCGCTGGGGCGTGTAAACTTCTGCAGACTTGCACCTCAGGGTTTGTAGTCGGTGCAGGTGGACTTTGGAATGAAGATTATGTTTGGCAGGAACACACACACGGTGCAGATATAATAAAACACGAATGACGCTTTCTGGGCTTCACTTTGTAGGAGAGACCTTTGTAGGAAGAGGAGTAAAAAATTTCACTGCAACAATTACATTTTTTTTATAAAACAGCATTTTTGTTACTGTTCATAAGCATCATCTAACATCTACTGTTCATGCTGAACTTTCTCATTTTCATCCTTCTGCTCGTGTGTGTACTTTGAGTTAGTATGATAATAAACCAGGCTGTAAAAACATGTTAATCATAAACTCCGGCAATCCACACCAGGGGAAAACACTGCTGCTGTTAGAGTCACTGTCACTCACACTGAGCTCCTGAGCAGCTGTAAGACTCAACACAGGGAAAGTTCAGGGTTTTATTTTGGAGTTCATTGTGTTGACGGTTAAACTTGACCCAGTGAATGAGTTTTAGAGTTTCGACTCTTAAAGTTTCTGAAAAGTCTGACTGAAAAGGGATGCAGCGGCGCTGAAGGCTATGGGAGAACCGCGAGGATCACTCAGTCACGGTCAGTCGAAACATTTCACTCTGTTTACACTACAACTCTTATCTCAGACTGAGTTGATTAGTTTTCCATAACAGCAGCTCTGACAGCAGTGCAGGCTGTAATTCAAATCACAGGTTATTGTTATACGTATGTTATCGTTTCTAAATGTGGCGAGAGGGGGACAGTTCGAAAGAAACAAATTAAGACGTAGCTGAATACACCACCCTGTTAAACAGGGAAATCATGGAAATTATAGATTAAATCATAAAGCAAAAGATCACACAGGTACGTGGTTTCAAAAAAAGGAAGGGTAGAGACATAAATACTGAATATACAAAACTTTATTCTAAACAATCTAGCACTGTCTAAAAATCATTAAAAGACTGTAGGACCCAAGTGATAACATATGAGACACTGACACATGAGAAGAGACCGAGGCTTAGCAGGTGAGCTAATGAGCAGCAAGCTCCTCTCTCACAGGTCACAACACACACACACACACACACACACACACACCAGAAAAACAAATACAACAGAATAAATACCAAACACTAACTAAAACAAAGCGACGCAACAGATGAATACAAGCATCTAACAGCAAATATAAACACACAAACGAATGCACGTGAAATGTTCACACTAAAACACGTTTAAACAGAACAGTTATAAAGAAACAAAACAAACTAAACCTACAGAAAAGACAAGTACAACAACCAAAATAACAAGAAAGCAGCAGTGCGCTGAAGGACAGGTCCGAAAAACCGTGTGTCCAACGCGTCCAGACGCACATTTAGGAAAAGAGAAACTGCGCAGAAAAGCAGAAGTGCCGCAAATGTTGCCTACAAATTCAGCGATTCTTCCTCGGTGTTGTCTTGTATCTCATGCATACCTGCGAACGCAAGCAGACCCCCAAGAGCACTTCCACGCAGGACCGAGAACTCTGAGCAAAACGGAGCTGGAGGAAGGCAACCACCAACCAATGCAACGACTGTCCGTGAGACTGGAGAGCGAAAAGGGGAAAACCGGAAGGGGCGGGTCTCAGGCAGCGATGCACAAGCGGTGCTCCAACCCACAAGGGGCCTTAAAAGTCCCCTGTTATACCCTGACAGAACTCTGTGATTGCGCAACTCGTGCATTCCGGCATATTAACCTGCAGGAGAAGAAACAGCACCGTCTGTCCCACCACATGCAGTAACAGCTCATTCACAGGGGCCTGTGCATCATGGCCACTTCACATACTCGGGTTAAACAAACGTGTGCAATCGTTCATCTGGTGAAGTGAGAGAACAACTGCTTACAGCTGCTGTAAGTGAGAACAGGAAGTGACTTGTTTCAGTGAGCTTCCAGAATATTAAAGGTAACTATAAACAGATAAAACGTACGATGTTCTTTATTAAATAAAAATTGTAATCGTTGGTAAGTTGCTGTGGTGTAAGAGGAATAAAACACTTGGGAACGTGCTGTTATGGGAAAATAATCAACTTCAGGGTGATAACAGAAACTCAGCTTCATCACACAACCCCATTATTAAATTTCAGAGTGTTTTATTCCATATTTATTACATTTCTGTTCAAATACTTATACACTCTACAGTATGTCCTAAAGCCACAATCACGCAATATTTTAATCAGACTGCAAATATATCTGTTTATAGTTTTGTTGTTTAATATCAGTTTATATGCTGTGTTTAATAAGAACTGTTATAACCTTGTATATTGCATTAAGTCATTATGTCACATGACCTTGTTATGCTGTATATTGTATTGCTGTATTTTCAGTTCAGTTGAGTTTTAAAATGGGAAGAACAAGTGACTTTTGCTAAGGCGTGCTGGTCCGAACTTCTTCCAAACTGCTGTGGTTCTTTTCGTACTTGTAACAGTGGATATTTTTCACTTTATTCCTCCAGACCATTCTCAGTCCCTGTCCCTGTCCCCTCTCCAGACCATAAGCCTGGTCCTGATTGGCGAGAAAGAGGCCGGGAAGAGTGCAGCCGGAAATGCCATCCTGGGCACCATGGCCTTTGATCAGGTCGGGGTGAGGACCAGGAAAAGCGTGCGTCGAGAAGGTGTGGTGAGGGGAAGGCGTGTAGTGGTGGTGGACACACCAGGCTGGGACTGGTTTAACCTGAGCGGCTCCTCAGCTTCCCCCGTCGCTGTGAGGAAGGAGATCGTCTCAGGTATGACCCTGTGCCACCCAGGTGCTCACGCTCTGCTGCTGGTGGTTCCTCTGTCGTTCTCCTTCTCCGCAAGGGAGCGCCATGTTGTGGAGGAACATGTAGATCTGTTCGGACCAGAAGCCTGGAGACACACGCTGGTCCTGTTCACTGTGATGGACACCAAGCGCCTCCGTGACTCCGCCCTGCAGGATGAGGTGGAGTTGAATAGCGAGCTGCAAAAGCTGGTGGAGAAGTGTGGCGGGTGGTACCACGCTCTCCATGGGAGACCCAAGAGAGGAGAAGACCAGGTCGCCGATCTTTTGTCTAAAATCCAAAAGATGGCGTTTGCTGATGGCGAATCGATGCTCCTCAGTGACCGGGTTCTCGAGTGGTATAGGGAGAGAGAGGAGCAGGAGAAGAGAAGACAAGAAGAAGAGAGGAGGAAGAGAGAAGAGAAGATGCAAAGAGTCAAGCGGTCTCGCCAGAAGAAGGAGATGGAGAGGAGGATGAGAGGAGATAGATTAAAAGACGATGAAACGGAGGAGAGCAGACAGCAGAAACGAGACGTTAACAAGGAAACGAACGGTGAGTAGAAAAGCACTAAACACAGAATAACTCCACAGTAACACCATTTGATTTTGCTACATCAAAAATGTTGTGGAAATGTAACTGTAGTGTTAAAAAGTGTTGCATATTTTACATCTTTGACACAAAGACCAGGTACAGGTTTCTGTTTGACCAAATAAAAGCCACATGTAATAGTCGCTTAACGATCAAGGCTTGTTAATTAAAAGAGTGGAACCAGGTGTGGCTCCTGATTGGTTAGAATGAAAACCTGCAAACACACCTATTCTAAATCATCACAAACACCACATCCTGTAGAGACATACTTATTATTTAAAGTACACAAAATTAACAAATATATAAAGACTTTTTTTTAAATAACTTTAAGTTAACTCAGAAATGATGTTCAAACTAAAGATCTTAACATTAATTCAATTAATTCAAAAATTCTGTTTTATTTATCTGGTGCCTTTAATAATGAACATTGCCACACAGCAGCTTTACAGAAGTCCAGATGTAAATGTACAGTGCCTTGCAGAAGTATTCAACCCCCTCACAAATCATCAGATTTGTCTGGATTACGAATGACACTTAAATGCTCTTAAAGTAACATTTCGAAGTGAAAATGAATTATTTGTTGGTTGGATTTTGTCTGCAATTTTCAAACAGGGCCACAGATTCTCAGTGGGATTCAGATCTGTACTTTAAACATCTGTACTGTAGAATACTCACCTTTTGTTTTTAACCACTCCTGCACTGCTTTGGCCTTGAGTTTGGGATCGATGTCCTCCTGAAAGATGAAGCTTCTCCCAAGCTTTAGTTTTTTTTTTAGCAGATAACACAATACAATATCCCCCTGTATTTTCTCCATCCATTCTCTCTTCAACTTTGACAAGAAGCCCAGTTTCTGAGGATGAAAAGCATGATGCTTCCACCACCATGTTTCACTATAGAGATGGTGTTAATATACAGATGTTTCACTATAGAGATGATATTAATATACAGATGTTTCACTATAGAGATGGTGTTAATATACAGATGTTTCACTATAGAGATGATATTAATATACAGATGTTTCACTATAGAGATGGTGTTAATATACAGATGTTTCACTATAGAGATGGTGTTAATATGCAGATGTTTCACTATAGAGATGGTGTTAATATGCAGATGTTTCACTATAGAGATGGTGTTAATATACAGATGTTTCACTATAGAGATGGTGTTAATATGCAGATGTTTCACTATAGAGATGGTGTTAATATGCAGATGTTTCACTATAGAGATGGTGTTAATATACAGATGTTTCACTATAGAGATGGTGTTAATATACAGATGTTTCACTATAGAGATGGCTGTGGTACAGCCTGTATTAGGTTCGCACCACACATAGTGCTTTGAAATGAACAAATGCAGTATCTTGGTCTCATCACACCAAAAGCACATCTCCAATGGGTCGCTCTCATGCTCTACTTGAGCAACGGTTTCTTTCTAGCCAGGCGTCCCATACAGTCCTCAGTTACACAGAGCTCTCGGGACGGCTGTGGTGCACCTTCACTCCACTCTCAGCCACTGTACCTTCAGAGTGACTCAAAAACACTATGGAATGTCATTTGAGGCCAATATAAAACACATATATATAACAACACTATTCATTAATTAATAATATCACTTTAAAGTCCACAAAAATGTTTTTTTCCACACAGAGGACATCAGAGGAGACGCATCTTGCATAATCTTAATAGACTACACAAAAAAATGTATATAAGCATGTGTGTAACCCCAGTCTGAATATGATTACTTCCTGATTTTAATTACTGATGTAACTTTTGGACTCTGAAAACACTTCTTTTTTAATGAGGGATTTCTGCAAACAAATTGAAATATGGTGTAGTATGTTGTAACGTGTGTTTAATCCTCAGGTACAGAAGTTCAGGAGCCGTCAGTGGCTGTGCGAGACGGGACATATTTCACTGAGGTCTGTAAGACACAGTAGAAGAAACAGGAGAAGAGGGAAATGTGCAAATTTCTACAGCAGTTGATTTTTTTTCGGAGACTTTTGGACTTTTGCATTCAGTCACACGCTAATGTGCCAACAGTTAACTGACTGTAATTAATAAAGCACTGTGTAGACAGACAGTGGAGTTATAGTCAAGAAAGAGTTAAACAACCACAAGCAAAATACACAAATATGTGTCACCAGCCTAACCACAACATATCTGTACAGATTTCCTGTATGATTACTTCACTTTGTTCATAAAGTTTGTACTGCATTGCTTAGAGCAAGGACATTTACCATAGAAACAGAAGGGATATAAAAAGTCATTTCAATTTGTTAAATGATATTTATAGAATTTCTTAATTTCTGGAGCATTAATCAACACCTTGTAATTCACATCAGCATGTTAGATATTGAAACAATCAATGTTTATACAGTTATTTTGATTTCCAGTTTTACCTGTTAAACAAAATGAAATCTGAACATGGCAACAATGGAAATAAACAAATCCCAGACACGATCCAATGCTACAGTGTATATTTAGTGACGTCACAAACTTAGCCCCACCCCCAAATCAGTTTCAGACAGAAAGTCTCTATTGTGTGTCTGTTTGTGTGCAATATTACAATCTTGACCCTGACACCCAAACCACAATAAACAAAATCAGCTATTAAACAGGAGTTAAACATTTTAACCATCCGGTGTGTGAGGTCAGGGTGGCGTTAAGGTTGGAAAGGCTGCTCTAGAATATCTCGATTCTTGTAAAAGCGTAACATTGCTTCACACAGATGGTCATGGATCTTCTCCCATGCCTTCACTTCTGAAAGCCACAGAGCTGATCTGGAGCGAATGAGCTGAGCCATTTCATTTTTGCTCCCTTTGGCCAGACTCATGCTGTCTTTGCAGATAAACAGAACATCCAGACCGATAAAGAGGGCATTTAAGCCGATGAACCCCGCCCTGGCTGACTGTGAAAGGGCCAGAGGAGTTCCTTTAGCCAGTTGCCCAATGTCAGGAAGATCTGCAGCAAGCTGGGGAATGTTCCGAACTGCTTTAGCTTCCTGAAGTCCCACGTTAACTGCAGCTGAAACCATTTCCTCGGCTCCAAGAGTCTTTACAGGCAAAGCTCCATCCACAAGGCCAGCCATCTTCCCAGCTTCAAGGCCTGTAGCGACCCCATCAGCACCTGGTACAGCACCATCACTGCTGGCCACTTCTTCCATACAATCTAGGATCTTCTGCACATCTTCCATAAACCTGATGAAGATGTTGTTGGCATTTTTCCCATGATGACTGTTGACTGCCATTTCAGTGATACCTGTCACAATGCCATTAACACCACTGGTGACTCCGAGACCAACGCCTGTGAGTGTGAGGGCCAAAGATACACCTGCAGTGACGGGAGCGAGAGCCAAACCTACGATGGACAAAACACCTCCTGCAATACCGACTGAACTTCCAGCTACAGTGGAGATGTTGGAACCCTTCTTCATCTTGTCCAGCTCCACTGCAGCCTTCTCTAAATCAGACAGGAACTCGAGCATTCTGTCGTGGCGCTCACTGAATATAAGGATGAAGTCTTGTGCCTTCACATCGAATAGGAAAGTCAGTCTGAAGGACTCATCCATCCTGTAAAGAAAATATCATGAAATACTAATGGCAAGTTTGTCCATTTCAAATATCAATTACTAAACCAATGAGAAAAATCTGGCCAGAATCCGCAAAATGCTACATACATATATACATACATAAATAAAAGGAAATGCCTTTACCTGATTTTGATGAGCTGGACTAAATGGTCATACAGTTTCTGCAAAGACTGCTCACTCATGTTCAAATTAAACTTTAGAGAAGATTTCCCATTTTTCCATCTGTAACATAAAAGATATGATGTAAAACACCATGTGTGAACAAGTAGGACATGTTCCTGTATGACCAATCATTTGCTGTTCTTTAGATAAAAAAGCTTTTAACAAATCACTGTCACGTGACATCATCAGTATGCGCCGTCTTCTCCCTCCCAAGCAAGAAAGTTATCATGTAGTTCTGTATTTTTACATTATTTATATTTTACATTTGAGCAAAACTGTTTCAAATCGTGCCTGTAAATTTTCAGCACGTTGGCATTGTAAGAAATTACAGACTGCCTCTATGCAGATTCCACAGCAAGGTAGATGGTAGAACAAGCTTCTTCCCCAAAAACGGCTTAATTATCATAGGGACAATTCATCTCGGTCTCAGCAATGTGAGCAGTTATAGCATGGGAGCGGCAGTGGAACATCAAGAACCATCTCTGAACAAAGGGGTACGTGACCAAATTTATCATTCAGAAAGACATCTGTCAGACAATCGCATCACCCCACCATTTGTGTGGTCACAGCGGTAACATCAATAATGTGAGAACGGAGCATGATCATGTCAGTTGTTAATTTTCTTAGTTTTCATTTAGAGTGAGACTTCGATTACATTACAGGCAGGAAAACTGGTTTGAAAAAACAGCATAAAATGTCTGAGCTGATATTGTTTGAGGTTCACTTTGACTCCGATGAACCTGAAGTACTTCATCTACATTGTCTCTGCGACGCTGCAATAAAGTTATTCTTCACTGCAGTGGCAAAAGAGTAATCCAAAACACAGGCAGTGGTCAGGGCAGGTAGCAAACAATCAACAACAAGGAGAACAGTCCAAGGGTCAAAACACAGGGAAACTAGGCAACACGGAAACTAGGAAACTTGAAATACACAAACAATAATCAGCAACCTAGGAGCAGGTGTGAGCAACTTTTATACAGAACAAGGAGACCACATGACAAAACCAACCAATGGAAACAAGACACATGAACCCAAGGAACCAATCAGAACATAACACACAAACAAGGGTAGCACATGACAAGATCACATGAGGAACACATGGGAAGGACAAGGAACACATGGGAAATGGAGTCCAGAAGACAAGGGCAAGAGTCGAGGGTGGCGCGCCCTCTAGTGGAGTTCGTGGGCACTCCATCTGGTGATCATAACAGAGATCTTCAACATCATCCTCATCATTTTTCCTCACAGCACCCAAACTTCTAAAAACTATTTTTGAAAACTGTCAAACTACAGGTCAATTTGAAACCTATCATTTATCCTTAAGATATCAGAAAAGATTGTAGTTCAGCAGTTTGGATCATACTTGCATAAAAATCACATTCATGAAATCTTTCAGTCAGGATTTGGGCTTCATCAGAGTACTGAGACAGCGCTGGATAAAGTAGTAAATGACCTACTACTGGCCTCTGATCAGGTCTCCTTGCTTGTGTCATTCGATATCAGTGCAGACTTTGATACCAAAAATCATAATATACTTCTAGACAGACTACAAAATGCTGTCAAGGTCAAGGGAACGACTCTCTCCTGGCTCTTATCTGACTAATCATTCTAAGTTCACTGCTGTGCTGATGAAACACGACTGTATGTTTCGGCTAGATTCCTTACAAGAACTTAGTAGATTCCTTTCATCACATCAACCCTATCTTATCCACACTACACTGGCTCCAAGTAAAATGTTGCATTGTTTATAAAATACTACTAATGACCTCCAAAGCACTCAAATAGTCACACCCCACAGTACCCAAGCGAACTTTTGTTCTATCGTGATCTGCCACACCTGCTTCGATTAAAGACTCTTTATTAATACCAAGATACTTACTCATGAACACCTCCATAACATGAAATGCTCTTGGATCTGCAAAGAGAAAATACAGTTTGTCAAAACTACTTGGTGTAACAACTAAAAACTCTATGCATGCAATACAGTAAGACTTTTTTTAGAGTAAAGATATGTTCAATACTTTTTCTCCATCTTCTCACAGATCTGCTGAGTGATACGGATGTATTTGTCCAGCTGGAAGGCCAGAACTTCCACATTGC
>CM074928.1:23248873-23258943 GCA_037576815.1 Pangasius larnaudii
GCACAAGGGGGATTTAACCACCTTTGCCACAAGAAGGAACAAAATATAAGCCAGTTCAAAGTGCACAGACGGCCTGGATTCTGTGGTTTCCGTTTTTATTTATGTTACATAAATCTCCTTCACCATATCAACTTTTTAAAATCTGTTTATTATCAGTTGAGCGTCCGCTGTACACGTCCCTGTGAATGAGCTGTTGCTATACTGCACTACTGTCAGAGCTGCTGTTATAGAAAACTAATCAACACCTTCTGGCCAATCAGAGTGCAGAACTCAGCAGCAGCGTGGTGTAACTAGTATGACATTTGGTTGATGTTATATTGTTTGTTGTATGATAGTTTTAGCAGAGAGGTTTATTTGTTTACTGTTTTGTTATTTTAGGAAAAAACCTTTGTGGCGTGAGCAGCAGTGCCGAGGCTTGATTACGTCATGTGACGTCTGATGTAACACACCTGAGTGGAAGGTAACCTGTGTGCCGTGTTTGTTTTCATTCCTCCACACACACATTAGTCATTCAAAACATATGCATGTATGACGTCACGTCCCAGATTCATGAATGGAAAACTCATAGTGGAACTTTTTGGTCAATATAACATCAAATATCTGTGATAATGATCATCAGCAAATAACAACATTATTTATATTAGCGTGAATATATGTGTAAAGACTCTACAGCATGAAATGTTTACATCACGCTGAGGGAAAGACACGCCGATTCTGATTGGCTATTAGAGGCACGTGGTACATGGATTGAAAAGCGAAGTCAGGATTGGCTAGCACGGCTGCTGACTCATGAATATGCAATGAGGAGGCGTTCCCTGGGTAAACTACACATGCTAGCTGTTTTTATTTTGCCGTATAATAAACACAGTTTAGCGGCGTGTTGTGTTTGTGGCGCTTCAGTATGTAGAGAGGATGATACTCAGTGTGTGAATCTGTGCACCAGCAGTTTGGAGTTTATTTTTATTAGAGTATCTGCAGCAGCTGTTACTGGATGAGGAGCTAGCTTAGCTACGCGGATCTTCTCCCTCAGCTCTGGAATTTAAACCGCATAATTTAAAGATTTTTGATTTTACTTGTATATTTTATTATTTTAATTTTATATATATTTTGTTTAAAACATGGCATCGATGGCGGCTGCCGAGCCCGGGTTAAACCCAGGGCCAATGTCAGCCACTGAGTCTTTGGTTCCTGCTAGCATGTTCGCTCCAGCCGGCCGGGGCTGTGGGGACGACGCCGGGGCAGAGTGCTTCGAGGACGGCGAGGCGCTCAACGGCGAGGCCGGGGATTTCTCCAGCAAGGTTCGCTACTAGGCCTCTCGCAGCTGGCTGCTTTATTTAGCGAGTAGCCTCGGTTTACATAAACTCTCTGAGATAAATGATCAAATTATTTATTTACACAAATATATTTGTGTATTGTTTATTAAATACATGACACTTTGAAACGTTTTGAAATTATACCCTAACTACACTGGATCGGTGTTCAGTAATCACACAGCACTGTAGCTAGCTGTGTCGTAAACTAGCAGTAAATGTAGCACAATAATTCAATATAAGATTATATAGTTTTACATTAGAGTTAAATCATGTTAACTACAATCTATTAGGCATACAGGTAGGTTAAGGTTATTTATATATTTATTTATTGTACAGGGAGATAGAGCGCTAGTTCAGAGTATATTGGCTGAATCCCAAATGACTCTATAATCAGACTGGAGTTCACTACATAGGGGGAATGTGTCCTATACTCCTGCCTTTATAGTGCACTTACACAGAGGATACGGACACAGCCACCTGCCACTGTTAGTACAGAGCTATACTGATGAAATACCAGTGCAACGTGGGCAGGAGAGGTGTGTGTGTGTGTGTGAGAGAGAGAGAGAGAGAGGCGTGTATCGTCTGTAGGGTTTAGGTTCAGGGCACAGCTGGATTTGTGGCCTTGGGAACTCACACAGATGTGGGTTTTTACTCCGCAGTGATTTTTTAATGAATTATTAATTACGTTTTGTTAATGAACCTCTCCAGCTTTAGAACCTGCTCCAATAACTGCCTCAGTTTTAGTTTTCATTCTTGCTGATGTTTGTTTTGTGACTGACGGGTCACAGGGTCAGGGGTCAAGTGTTGAGTAAACTTACTTTAAAAATGTTTTTCTCCCGGTTTTCCTTCTGATACGGACTCGTTCAGGACGCACTCCCTTATAAACAATTTGAAATATTATATGATAAATTATAATAAAGGATTTCTTTTGTTAAAAACTCATAATGGATGCAAACTTGTGCCCTACACACACACACACTCTCTCTCTCACACACACACACTCTCTCTCCCTCTCCCTGTAAGCTGAGGTTGTGACGGTCTGTTTGTGTCCACAGCTGGCTCTGGTCAGTCCTAACGGCGAGCAGTACGACTCGTTACTGCGGCAGCTGCGTGAGCGGATGGACGAGGGCTGTGGCGAGACCATTTACGTGGTGGGCGTGGGCTCAGGTGAGACGCTAACCTCGTGTACACTTTACACTTCTCCGTAAACACGATGAGCAGAGTGAAAGACAGAAGCTCATCAGTGTGTACGCGTTCCTGTGTCAGACGGCGGCGATTACGGTCTGAACGAGAGCGACATGGAGGCGTCGGTGGCCACGGTGCAGTCCCTGTGCGAGCAGATCGAAGCCGACCTCATCCTCCTGAGAGAGCGCTCGGAGAGCGGCGGCCAGGTCCGCGATTACCTCATCCGCCGCCGCGTGGGCGAGGCAGACTTCCTGGAGGTCAGGTGAGCGCCGACTCGAGTTAACGTCCTGAGATCTAACACACTCACCATCGTCATCACCATGGCTACAACTAACGAGAGAGAGCGAGAGAGAGAGAGAGAGAGAGAGAGAGAGGGCATGGCAAAGGTCAAAGGAAATCTAGACAATGTATTATGAAAATATACTAATGTTCAGGATAAGTTTACATTTAAACGTTCTAGAGATGCGGGGGAACGTCTTCCTGGAGGACTGGGAATATATTCCTCTTTCTCTCTCTCTCCCTCTCTCTCTCTCTGTCTCTCTCCCTCCCTCTCTCTCTCTCTCAGGGTGGCGGTGGTAGGGAATGTGGATGCGGGGAAGAGCACGCTCCTCGGAGTCCTCACACACGGAGAGCTGGATAACGGTCGAGGATTCGCTCGTCAGAAACTCTTCCGTCACAAGCATGAGCTGGAGAGCGGCCGCACCAGCAGCGTGGGGAACGACATCCTCGGCTTCGACCGTCACGGCCGCGTCGTCAACAAACCCGACAGCCACGGCGGCAGTCTGGACTGGACCAAGATCTGCGAGAAGTCCTCCAAGGTCATCACCTTCATCGACCTGGCGGGACACGAGAAGTACCTGAAGACCACCGTGTTCGGCATGACAGGCCACCTGCCCGACTTCTGCATGCTCATGGTGGGACACTCGTCTCTCTCGCTCTCACTGTGTGTGTGTGTGTGTGTGTGTGTGTGAGAGACTGACTCTGCTTCTTCTGACCTGTTACAGGTGGGCAGTAACGCAGGTATAGTGGGAATGACTAAAGAACACCTGGGCTTAGCGCTGGCTCTCAACGTGCCCGTGTTTGTGGTGGTCACTAAGATAGACATGTGTCCTGCTAACATCCTGCAAGGTGACACACACACACACACACACACCTGTTTACCTTACACCTGTGTATGCTGAAGCTCTAGTGCTAATAGGTTTATAGCAATGAGGTTGGAGGAATATGTGCATAAGCTCCACCCTCTACAAGTCTGCTGTCGAGTGACCTAGCGAGCGACGCTAACTTAGCAAGAGAGCAGAAACTAACATAGCAAGCTAGCACTAACCAAGCGAGCTAACCTTAACTTAGAAAGCCATGCAAGAGCTGTAGCTATTAGCGCAGCAAGCGAAAGCTAACACTAACAGTGCTAACGCTAACCTAGCGAGTAAAAGCTAATGTAACGAGCAAGAGAGAGCTAATGCTCTTGTAGTGAGCTAGTAAAAGCTATGCTAGAGCGAGAACGCTAACCAGGCAAACGAATGAAAGCTAACTTAGCGAGCAGAACCTAGAGATCTACTTAGAGATCAAATGCTAATGTAATAAGCAAAAGCTAACCTTGTGAAAGAAAGCTAGCAGACCAGTGAGCTAAATGCTAATACATGCTGTAAAAAGTTTACACACCCTGTTAACATAGCAGGTAAATAAATAAAAAACTAATATCACGTCAGAGCTTTTTCTCCTCACTGTGAAATTACAGCATATAAAAAATTAAGTGAAAAACAAACATTTTAGGAAAAAATAGTAAAACTGACAGTTACAGTAACCAAGTTGCGTAAGTATACGCACCCCTAAACTAACACACTGTTGAAGCAGCGTTTGATTTTATTGCGCCACTCGGTCTTTTCGGCTCGGCGTCGATCAGCACACCTTCACTTGGCAACTGGTGGGACTGGTGTTTGTAGCTATTCATGATTCCCTTCAACCAATCAGACGATCGATTCCGTTCCACGGTGAGAGCCTGTGCAGGCGCGGTCAGCTCCTTGGCTTCAGCAGTCAGATAAAACCATGAAGAGGTGAAGAAACTCCTACAGAAACAGCTGATCTTTATTTGTGGTTTAATCAGAATAATTTCATTGACAGCTGTATGATAATTAGTTTTGGACATGAGATTGAATGTGATTGGTTTATTCTGAACACAGCCACACCCCCAGTTATAAAAGGGTGTGTAAACTTATGCAACCAGGTTACTGTAACGTTATTTTTCCCTCACATGTTTGACGTTCTTCACATAATTTTATACGCTGTAATTTCACATCGAGGGGAAAAAGTTCTTGGTTTCATGTTTGTACATCACTGAAGCGTGCGGTTTTAACGGGGTGTGTAAACTTTTTATCCCCAGTGTAACTGTGTCCTGATTCTGAGCTTGAATGGTGTTGAAGGCGGAGTCTCGGATAGAGCTGTCAATCAAATGTGCTTATTAGAATATTAAGCCACACCCACAGGACAGACTCATATCAGTGATTCAGCTGCTGTTTGAGTGTTTCATCACTTTTACATCCTGTTTTTATATTTTATTTTATTTTATACTTTAAACTGTGTGGTTTATCTTTAACTTTCTGTATATTTCTAATTCTTCGTAGGAATGAGTTTATTCAATAATATTAAAAGTAAAGAGGACAGTGTTTGTTCACCTGGTTTACCTGATAAACTCACCCACAGTGTACTGTTAGTAACACTCACTAGCCAAACCGCTGGTTAACGAGCCAAACCGCTGGTTAACGAGCCAAACCGCTGGTTAACGAGCCAAACCACTGGTTAACAAGTTAAACTGCTGCTGGTGTGACAGAGACGCTGAAGCTGCTGCAGAGGCTACTGAAGTCTCCCGGCTGCAGAAAGATCCCAGTGCTGGTGCAGAACAAAGACGACGTCATCGTCACTGCCTCCAACTTCAGCTCCGAGAGGTACATCATATATACACACAATACACAAACACACACACACACACACTCACATGCAAGATCTTGTATGGCAATTTGTTCATCTCTACACCTGCTCTCTTTAACCCTTGTCTGCGCGTGTGTGTGTGCGCGTGTGTGTGCGCGTGTTTTCCTCAGAATGTGCCCAATTTTCCAGATTTCTAACGTCACAGGGGAGAACATGGACCTCTTGAAGATGTTCCTGAACCTGCTGTCCTCCAGAACGTCGTTTAAAGATGATGAGCCGGCCGAGTTTCAGATAGACGACACCTATTCAGTACCGGTGTGTGTGTTTGTGTGTGTGTGTCTTTAAAATATTTCTTACATATATGAAATATATTATTGTCTGTACGTCCTTACACACTCCACGGTTAATCCAGACAGACTGAAATAATCCCACCGTCAGACGCAGCGTCTCAGATTATTAATTTACACTCGTGTGTTACTGACTTTCTGTTCATCTGGTGATTAATAAATTATAGTTTTCACTCTCCGCCTTATTTCATCCCCATAGCTTTCATTTGCACTGTAGAAGACACCATCGCCCCCTGCTGGATCTGTTCAGAACTGCACTGACACACACATTTAAAAAGAAAGTTGTAGTTTCTGAGGCTGTCATTAACTCAATCACAGAGATGCTCACCTGTGTGTCTGAGATACAAGGTGTGTGTGTGTGTGTGTGTGTGTGTGTGTGTGTGTGTGTGTGTGTTAGGGTGTAGGGACCGTGGTATCGGGAACGACGTTACGGGGGCTGATCCGGCTGAACGACACCATGCTGCTGGGGCCGGACCCCCTCGGTGCCTTCATCCCCATCGCTGTTAAGTCCATCCACAGGAAGAGGATGCCGGTGAAGGAGGTGCGAGGAGGACAGACGGCGTCTTTCGCTCTCAAGAAGGTTCAGACATAATTACTGTTTAAAACACCTGTCTTACACCTGCTCTGTGAGTCTGTGGCACCTCCTCATCTCTCCCTCCCTCCCATGCTCTCTCTTTCTCTCCCTCTCATGCTCTCTCGCGCTGTCTCTCCCTCCCTCTCTCCCGTTCCTGCTCTTCCGCTCTCCCTCTCTCTCTCAGATAAAGCGCTCATCTATAAGGAAAGGGATGGTGATGGTGTCGCCGCGGTTAAACCCACAGGCATCATGGGAGTTTGAGGCAGAGATCCTGGTGCTCCATCACCCAACAACCATCTCACCCCGATACCAGGCCATGGGTGAGGCACACACGTGCACACACACACACACCACACACCTGTCCACACCACACACACCACACACCTGTCCACACCACACACACCAGAGTGATCACACACTGGTCACCTGGATCACAGCACTCCTTGGGTTCTGATCCGAGACCTGATCTGTGTGCAGTGCATTGTGGGAGCATCAGACAGACGGCGACGATCCTGACGATGAACCGAGACTGTTTACGAACAGGAGACAAAGCCACGGTGCACTTCCGCTTCATCAAAACCCCCGAGTACCTGCACGTGGACCAGAGACTGGTGTTCAGGGAGGGCAGGACCAAAGCTGTGGGCACCATCACCAAGGTCCTGACCACACACACACACACACACACACACACACACACACACACACACCCCAGAGTGATTAATGTCAGGAAGCTGTAGTGAGTTAGCTGGGTGATGTAGTTGTTGAACACATTAAGGAGGATTTAAAACCCATTTCATACTAATTAATTTACAGCTTCTTCAGTCAACCAATAATCAGCCTTCAAACTCTAAACCTCCACAAATCAAGATGCAGTCGACGAAGAAGGTGGTGAAGAGAGAGGAGGGTCAGATAGCAGGAGGAGAGGAGACGCCGAGCAGCGCGACACCGACCGCCTCCATCCCTCCACTGCAGCAGGTCAGACACACACATCTACATACACACAACACACACATACACACAACACACACATACCTACATGAATCATACACATCGACACGCAGAATAAAGGAGTTGGAGAGTGAGGGTCAGGACTCATACACAGCTTTACACTCTATTAATGTTTATCTAATCACTTCCTCTCTGTTTTCTCTTCTCCACAAACTCCACTCGTTTCTCCTAATCCTCCCATTTTATTATTTACTCATGTTCATACCCTGCATACTGCTCCCCCGCTCCCCTCCTCTCATCCTCCCGCTCCCCTCATCTCCTCTCATCCCCTGTTCTCCTCATCCCTTGTTCCCTCATCCCCCCGTTCCCCTTTGCGTTCCTCCTGTGGTGTTCATTGTGTTTATTTGCTGCTTGCTGTCTCAGACTGAGGGAGATGAAGACACTCAGACTAAAGACTCCAAGGTAAAGTGAGACGTCTGTATTATAGCCTGAGAGGAGAGAACACACCTCACCTCACCTCAGTGAGAGGAGAGAACACACCTCACCTCACCTCACCTCACCTCAGTGAGAGGAGAGAACACACCTCACCTCACCTCAGTGAGAGGAGAGAACACACCTCACCTCACCTCACCTCAGTGAGAGGAGAGAACACACCTCAGTGAGAGGAGGCTCCAGTCGCTCGGTGTAGATTACAGTAGGGTGTAGCGGTACGTTTGTCTCGGGCCGAGTAAGATTGAGATGATTCTGTGGAACTCGGTGCTGATACTGAAACTGAAGGAACCTGCTGAGTTTTAATCCTTCAGGAACGTCACAGAACCGCGTGTTTCCCTGCTTTAAATAGCAGCCATGGAAAGTGCACGTGTGTGTTCACGCACATTGACCGGTAGACTTCTGTATAATTTAGTTTCAGGAGTTGATCTATGTTAATGCACTCGTTCTGTTACGTTGTCGTTTCTATAGCAACAGCTCATTTACAGGGACGTGTACAGCGGACGCTTATATCCTGCATATATTTTTTTTTCTTTTCTCTTTTCAGCCAAAGTCTGGAGGCAGGCGACGAGGCGGGCAGAGGCACAAGGGGAAGAGTCAGTCCGGTGCCACGGCGCCCCCCGCTGGTGCAGTCGGAGGCTGTTAAACCCCACTCCACTCCGTCACAGTCAATTTTGTAGCTTATAGAAGACATGAAAACGGGCAGCTGCCTCCACCACTCGTTTATTTTACGCTTTTATTTTAAACTCGGACCACAGCACTGCTTCCTCCACACAGAACCACAGGGAACCACCATGCAGTGTCCAGCACACAGCAGTGAATCGTGGGTCCTTCGAGCTTTACGTTGACGTTATTAAAGTTCTCATGAAAGAAGGAGAGGAACTGCATGATGGTTCTTTACTGTTTTTTTTTTTTCTTCTCCATTTTGTTTTAAAATGTCGGCGGTGCTGCCATGTGTAAAGACGACGAAGGATGATGCTGATGATGGAAGTTGTTCTGCATTAAACATGGCATTATGCACAGACTAAACAACTCGTTCTAGTAACCTTTGTAGATAAAATTCTGTTTAAGGTTTGTGATGATTAAAAAAAAAAAATCATACGATAAAATAAAGAAAAATGTTTCATCACATTGTCAGTAGTGGTGATTGGAAAGCCTCAGAATTTTCACACTTGATCTATAAAGTTAAAATACTGCATTACTGTTTACATGTTTGTGAAACTGCACACGGTGTTCCTCAGTAACACTCCAGAACAATAAACTGACAAAACAACAGGTTACTGTTGCCTGGCTTTTCTCCTTTTGTTTGAACAGTAAAATAAAAAAAATTAATAAAAATAAAGATTTCCATTCTCTGCTGGAAAGAAAGAAAAAGTGAGAGATGGAGAGAGGGGGAGAGTAAAGCAGAAAACAAAAAAAACACAAGAAAGGCAGAAAGAAATGAAAAATAATCCTATACAGTGTGTACTTGCGCTGTGTGTGTGTGTGTGTGTGTGTGTGTGTTTAAAGTAGAGCTGCTGATTGGTCGGCTGTGAAGCTCGTTATGACATCAGTGACATCTAGAGTTCAAACTAACTGATGTTCCAATCAAAGTGGAAATTTTAAGAATTTTTGAAATAAAAAAGAAAGATGTATTGATTCAAGCTCAAATCATGTTCCTTTGTTCCTCTTCTCTGCACGGTGTGAAGCTCCGGTGAAAGAGATGAGCGCTGGAGGGGCTCCAGCTGAATCCGGTTTGAGATGATGAGTTGCTCTGCATGTCGTTGCGGTTGTCTGAACACCAGGGGGCGCTGTTTAATACCTGATATCTTCACACACGCATCAGCCAGAGAGATGTGTGGCCCTGACTCCATCACGACTCCTCCAGCGCTGCAGGGTTTCTCCAGATGCCACATCTCAGATCATCAGAGCTTCAGGTCTCAGGTTCTCAGGAGTGCGATATGAAAACCTGCGCTCGTGTGTCTCGACCTCGAACCAACGCTGTGAAAATGAAGAAAATCTGAAGAAGTGAAAATTTTCACCAACAAAACTGTAAGGGGTTGATTTCTGATGCAACATTATTTACACCGGAGTTCACCGTTTCTTCCGTATCTTTACTCTGATTATCAGCGACGCTATAATCAGTTCATCACTACAGGTTTCACTCTGCTGTGGCCTGAAGTTCCTCAGAATTTAACTCCATATTATTCACTTCAGCAGCAGCAGAACGAGGCCCAGCAGTAAGATCAGACCCGGGAGCAGGATCAGACCCAGCAGTAAGATCAGACCCGGGAGCAGGATCAGACCCAG
>CM074928.1:23272044-23287088 GCA_037576815.1 Pangasius larnaudii
CCCTCCCTTTCCCGCTCTCTCTCTCTCTCCCTCGCTCCCTCTCTTGCCCTCTCTCTCTCCCTCTCTCCCTTGCTCCCTCTCTTGCCCTCTCTCCCTCTCCCTCCCTCTCTCTCTCTCTCCCTCTCTCTCTCTCCCTTGCTCCCTCTCTTGCCCTCTCTCCCTCTCTCTCTCTCTCTCTTCAGGCTGTACAGAGTGTTAATATGAGTCACGACTCTGCACACGCTCAGATGGACGTCAAGTTCCGCTCACTCGTCTGTGTGGGACTGAAGTATGTACATCTCTCCTCTCATCCCTCTGTCCTTCTGTCTGTATCTCTCCTCTCATCCCTTTATTTGTGTGTGTGTGTGTGTGTGTGTGTGTGTGTTACAGTGAGCAGGTTCTGCACTTGTGGTTGGAGGTTCTGTGCTCCAGTATCGCAGCAGTAGAGAAGTGGTATCAGCCGTGGTCGTTCCTGCGCAGTCCTGGCTGGGTGCAGATCAAGTGTGAGCTCCGGTAAACACACACACACACACACACACACACACACACACACACACACTTTTAAACACTTATGAACACTTTCTGACCAATCAGAATTGAGAATCCAGCATTGCTTTGGTGAAATTAAGAATAATATTCGTTTAATGAAACACTTTACAGCTGTATTAAGTGTTTTGATGAGAATAAGCTCCTCCCTCGAGCAGCGTGAGTCTGAGGTGTGTTTTCTGTTTCAGAGTTTTGTCCAAGTTTTCCTTCAGTCTCTCACAGGACTGTGAACTTCCTGCCAAAAGAGAGGTGACTTTCCTTTATTATCATCATCATCATCATCATCATCATCACGTTCTGGTGTATTCCACACAAACTCGTCCACGCAGGCTGAGCACAGGATCGTGTGTGTGTGTGTGTGTGTGTGTGTGTGTGTGTGTGTGTGTGTGTGTGTGTGTGTGTGTGTGTGCTGTTCCAGAAGTCTCCCATTCTGAAATCAGAAGTGGTGGACGTCTTGGTGCAACATCACCTCTTTAGTTGGGATCTTTAGGTAAAATGAGTCGGACCCCGTGTTCTGTTCACATCACTGCTAAAAGACCGGTTCTGTAACGCACCTGAAGAATCGTCTTCTTTATAGTGATGAAATTAAGAGTGAAATAAAAGTGTTAAATATTGTAAATGGGAAACAATGACGTGATGCCATCAGTGCAGTATAGACCCCCTAGTGAGACGCACCGCCCCGAACCCCGACACACCGCCCCGAACCCCGACGCACCACCCAGAACCCAGAACCCAGAACCCAGAACCCCGACGCACCGCACCGCCCCGAACCCAGAACCCCGACGCGACTTCCGTTTCTCTCTTATATAAACACTGAGCGTCAGGTTACAGCCACACGGGTCTTTTTGGAAGCAGGTTGTGTGTGCATCACTGTTTAAAAACTCAGAAGGGGACTATACACTCCCTCTGTTACTCCTACACACACACACAAAAACACACACACACACACACACACACACACACAGCGCTGTGAGAGAGAAGGTGTGCCCAGATCCGACCCGCCTTTCGTCAGTAATGAACAGAACCCGAGGCTCAGACTGAAAGTAAATGAACTCAGTTACTCCACAGTAGTGTGTGTCTGTGTGTGTGTGTGTGTGTGTGTGTGTGTGTGTGCGCGCACTGTAGTGCTGGTAGTGGGCGTGGCTTTGGGACGTCTCCCTCCTCCCTGTTGCCTTCTTCTACCTACACCAGAGTAAATCCACCCCATGTCCTACCCGCTCTATAGCCCCGCCCCTTTAATAAACACGCCAGCCATCCTGGTCACGTATGCGTCTCTGCAGACTGGAGACCAGCGTGTGGGAGGGACTTATGCTGCAAGTGGGTGGATACCAGCGAGTAGGAGGGGTTAACTTGCTCCGCCTCCTCTATGCTGTGGATGTGAAAGTAAACGCGCCCCCTCACCCACGTCACGCTGTTTATCTGCTGCACATAATCACTGGTTCTCTGCTGCATCGTCTGCAGCTTCCTCTCTTCTCTTCTTCTCTTCTCTTCTCTTCTTCTCTTCTCTTCTCTTCTTCTCTTCCTGTAATAACTTTAGGAGGTGTAGGGGCTGTTACCATGGTAACTTGGTTATCTGTGGTGCACAGGCAAGGGATTTGAACAATGCTGCTTGTTCTTATTGTTTCTGTTGTGGTTGAATGAGAGGGTTCAGATCAGCTTTGACATGATGTTTGTTGATTAGTTTCCTTTCCTGGCGTGATGAGCAGTGGACGCTAGTCATGTGCCGCTAATTACCGCTATAACGATATAATAAACACTGATGTAACGCACGTCATTACACTGTTTTCTCTCGTGTGAGGTGACTGTGATTTCGGCACATGGCTAGTGGTGATGCTTTACTGCTGCAGAGTGTGTGTGTGTGTGTGTGTGTTTGTGTGTGTGTGTGTGTGTGTGTGTGTGTGTGTGAGCACCAAATCATGTTCTACATGTTTCTGTAGGAAAAGGAGCAGAGACCCCTGAAGGAGGGCGTTCAGGACATGCTGGTCAAACATCACCTCTTCAGCTGGGACATCGATGGATAGATAAACACCACACACACACACACACACACACACACACACACACACACACACACACACACTCGCTTCCTTAAATACCAAAAGTGAAATGTAAACAGCTTTATATAACAATGAGGATCTAGTGAGTGTGTGTGTGTGAGTGTGTGTGTTCACGTAGCAGAACATTTCAGCCATGGTCTCAACATGTCTTCAAGGACTTCTGATGTTCCTCTGCTGGAGAACATGAAGAACTGAGCATGCTCACAACGGTTTCTACATTTCTGTTGACATTAATCGCCATCTGCGCACACACACACACACACACACACACACACACACACACACACACACACTTCCTGGTTTATTTCTGTTATTTTGTGAAGTTAAAGTTCTAGCGTTTGTGTAGGACCTCAGCGTGAGTCCTGAGCTCTGTGTATATAATGGAGATGAACTGAATACACTCGTTTATGTCTCTTCACTCATTTCAGGGTTTTTTTTGTTTTCAGGAATGTTGTAAAAGTGCGTTCATGAAAATCAGTGATGACGTGCGATGCTCATTTCTCTGAGTTTAGAGTGTGTATTGTATAAAGTCTCTGTGGGACATCTGTCTCATCCTGCATCCCCCCCCTCTCTTTCTCTCTCTCCCTCTCTCGCTCGCTCTCCCTCTCTCCCCTCTCCCTCTCTCTCTCTCTCACTCTCTCTCCCCCCTCTCTCTCCCTCTCTCGCTCGCTCTCCCTCTCTCTCCCTCTCTCTCTCTCTCGCTCGCTCTCCCTCTCTCTCCCTCTCCCCCTCTGCCCCCCCCTCTCTCTCCCTCTCCCTCTCTCTCCCTCTCCCCCTCTGCCCCCCCCTCTCTCTCCCTCTCCCTCTCTCTCCCTTTCTCTCTCTCTCTCTCTCTCTCTCTCTGTATTTTTTGAGCTGTAAACAGTGCGGGTGTAAATGTGTAAAAGTAAAAGGTGTTGCTCTGGGATCAGTCTTTCTCACACTCCGCTGCTGTACCTCGCGCCCGTGTCCTGCAGAGGGCGCTGCACTGAGATCTGTGTTGATCAGACGGAGCTACATGGGTTTCAGATGGTTACAGGATCGAGTGCTCACTCTGGACCGGGTCACGTCGGGTCAAACCCTTAGCTGATAAATCATGATTTCTTTTTATCAGGTGTGTGATGTTCTGATGGAGAACCCACAGGGCTCTAGAGCGTTTCCTCACTTTGTGTGTACACTGATCATGTAGAACAAAATAAACCTGTAAGAGAACCTTCTGTCTTTTCATTAGTGCTGTTCTCACTTACACACGATCCCCTATCCCCTACTCCCTACTCCCTATCCCCTACTCCCTATCCCCTGTCCCCTACTCCCTATCCCCTATCCCCTACTCCCTACTCCCTATCCCCTACTCCCTCTTCCCTACTCCCTATCCCCTATCCCCTACTCCCTCTTCCCTACTCCCTATCCCCGGAGAGATCAGTGGAGGCCCTTAAAGAGGTGACAGACCTGAAGTCATCACGCCTCATGTCAAAGCTGGTGGAGGAGATTTTCAACATTTTACCAAGTGAGAAGGAATTCAAAAGAATCAGAACTTCTCCCGTTCTAAATGAGGCGCAAGAAGGTGAAGTTGTGGGTTCAGTCCTGTCTTTCAAGACCCCTCAGCTACAGTACTTAGAATCTACATCCAAGAAAGTAATATATTACATCAAGGTTATGCAGCAGGACTCGCTCAGAAGGCAAAAGGTTTCTGGGTGGCCAGGATTGTTGGAGCTGGACGTGCTTGTGAGGGACAGGTGGAGAACCCTGTATAAACCTCCTGTAGAGAAGCGAACAGCTGATCTCCAGTGGAGGATTATTCACGGGGCAACAGCTACAGACAGACATGAGACACCTGAACACAGCAGTGGGTGGAGAGTGTAGGTTCTGTGGAAAGGCAGAAGATCTGCAGCATTTGTTTTTAAGCTGTAGAAGATTGGAAGGTCTTTTAAAACTTCTTAACAGCTGGTTTCAGGCGTTAGATGAGGAATTCTCAGTTTTTATTATTTAGTTTTTAACTTCAAAAGTTTTTATTGGAGGAGTGAAGTGCAGCTTTTTAAATAGAAGGAAAGTGTGTTTGTTACATTATTTGACAGGAACTTCAAAGTTAGCGATTTGGAAAACAAGGAAAAACAAGGGGTTGCAGTTTGTTAGCACTGATGCTGAGATGATGTTTAAGAGTCTGGTAGCTGGAAGCTAAAAGTAGAATTTGCATATTATAGCCTCACTAATGATAAAATGAGTTTTTATGGTATTGGGTGTGTTAATGAAGTTTTATGTATAATTGATGATGGTTTGTTGATTTTGAATTTCTTAATTTTAAATATCTATCTGGAGATAGGGTTTGGTGATGTACGGTGGTAAATTGCAACAATAAAGATTTGTTAAACTTCAATTTCTCTCTCTCTCTCTCTCTCTCTCTCTCTCTCCCCTCATCACCATGCATGTGATTCCACTGATGTCACAGCAGAGAGGTGTGTGTGTGTGTGTGTGTGAGAGAGAGAGAACACTGAGGAGATGGATGTGAAAGGGAGAAGGGAGTCTCTTCTCACTCGTCCATTCTTCATGTGCTTCAGTGTTGAATCGATGCTGCTGGAGCTGCAGGACGTGACGAGGCTGCACGATTCTGTGCACTCAGCTGACCTGTCTCACCTCACTGCCATATTTATACTGTGTGTGTGTGTGTGTGTGTGTGTGTGTGTGTGTGTGTGTGTGTGTGTGAGAGAGAGAGAGAGAGAGAGACAGACAGAGACAGCTTCAGTCCTGGGTTTTGTCCAGCAGGTGTCAGTGTCTGAGTTTGAATGACTCTGTGATTCTCTGCATGTATGTGATCATTTACACCTTTATTATCATGTACATATTTCTTACATAAATGTTACTCCATATGAGTGTGTCATTAAACTGAATAATAATTTAAATAACACACACTACAGACAGACAGACAGACTGTTAGACAGACAGACAGGATGTTATAATGTGTAAACTTTTTGTCACATTGCATCACCTGGTGTGTGTTTAAACTTCTCTCCCTGAGGCTGCAGGGGAAAGTTAAGCAGCTCTGCAGTGACACAAGCTGGAGTTTTTACTCTCTCTCTCTCTCACACACACACACACACACACATTGAGTGAATGTGTGTTTGTGTGTGTGTGTGTGTGTGTGTGTGTGTGTGTGTGGTGTGTGAATTTAGTTTTCACATTTCAAATTAAATTTTATTGAATATTAATGAATAACTTTGTATTTGAGAAGTGACTGGGAGTGGCATGAGGCAGTTTAGTGGATACAGGATCTCTGATGGAGTGTTAGGGTTAAACAGGATTTCCTGTTTCTCACACAGCTATCTTTCCATCTCCAGCTAAACGAGCTCCTGGATGCCGTCCAGTCTGGACACAAGGCTCGTCTTTATGCTGAACCCTGCTCTCCACAAAGCCTGAGAAACTTCCTCGTCTCTGTCCTCGCCCTTCTCGTCCTGTCATCAGCCTTTCACAGCGTGATTTCCAACAGGATCGACTCGACCACAGAGCCTGAGAAGGTTCAGGTTTCATCAGCCCACTCCAGGAGCTCCTCAGGTTTCAGTACTCACTCCAGTCTCTTTCTCATTGTGTTTTCTCATTAAGACCAGATCATCTCTCACACATTATCTGAAACTGAACCTTCACAAAACAAAATGCTGTCAATCACCATACACACACACACACACACACACACACACACACACACACACACAAATGTTGCTGTGATGTTTAGATGATGAGCTCATCTTCTCAGATCACATTCAGATCCCACAGATTTCTTCATCTTTACAGCATCTGAAGAACGTGAGCTCTCCTCACTGCAGAATTCTTTTCCAGAAACAGAGGTGTGTCTCCGTTCTTCTGACCTTGAAGTTAAGTGCATTTTTTTCATGTTATTTCTAAATCGTCTCTTGCTTTTATGTTACATCATATTACATTTAACAACAAAGAAAAAATCACTATTGGCACCTTCAGTCTGTGTTTTCTATCCCTCTATCCCTAATTGTTTCAGGATTAAAGTGTGTGTTAGTGTTTAATGGTGGTGGTTTAGACACCAGTGAAAATCTCCGTCTCGGAGCCGTGAACTACTCGCAGGTGATTTTAATAATGAAAAACCACCGAAGCAGCTGCGTAACTCGACTCTGAATACCAGGAACTTTCCTCACGTACACACTGACGTCACTCTGAGACTCAAGTCTCCGACTCTGAATCTACGAGGCTGTGTGAATTCTGAGTCTGTGTGGAGACGACAGCCTGTTCATCTGTCTTGTGATTACATTATAATATACACCTCTGTACAATTTGTGTATCTTTTAAAAAGACTTCTGTAACACACTCATCTTTGCTATCTGTTATCTGTTCAAGTGCATCTGTGTATTTTTGCCTGTTTTCAGCAGAGATCTATTTTTAGAAGTTATCCAGAGTAGAGTGTCTTTACAAGATGCTTTGAGATTTAACGCGACCTACAAAGAAATCTGCGCGTCGCACAGCTGACCCTAATCCTTCAGAGGATTACACTCGTCCTCGCTCCATCTGTCAGAATCAGACCGTTTTCACACTATTTTCATCTCCAAAAGCTGAATTTCTTCTCACCACACATCAGAGCGAGAGATCAGCGCCTCATCACCTCTACATCAGACATGAAGTGGGCGCCGAGTGGGATTTTTCCCGCGGCAGGACGCGGACGCCGGCGGGGGTCAGGAGCGAGATCAGCAGCAGGGCAGAGTGAGGGTCAGCTGGAGTTTCTGCTTGACTGATGCAGTGAAACAGTTCAAGTGTTAAACTGCAGTGTTTTTCACTCTAATCGCTCTCTCCACTGAGAAAAGAACAGAAAACCTCTTTACTCCAAACTCACGCAGCATGGAAGTGTAAGGGCAGATGTTCAACTCAATAAACGTTTCAATTACATTAAATTAAAGTATAATGCACAAACTCAAACCTGCAGCCGCTCTGATGAGAAAATCTTCCCAAAGCTCTTCTTCAACTTTCAACTTTGACACGCTGGAGCAATAAAGTAAGAAGCAGTTCCCCGTATTTTCAGCCAGTATTCACGTTAGCAGGTATTAGCACCCTGTCCTGACGCCTGTGTGGGCGTGGCATGTCCTGACGCCTGTGTGGGCGTGGCCTGTCCTGACGCATGTGTGGGCGTGGCCTGTCCTGACGCCTGTGTGGGCGTGGCCTGTCCTGACGCCTGTGTGGGCGTGGCCTGTCCAAAATATAAATCCTACATCCCACTATATGATTTACACGCATCACTTTTGTGTGAAATGCATTTAAGTGTTTAATGCTGTGTCTCAATTCACCTTCTATCCGTCCTAAACAGTATCCGAGATTGGAACGATCGTGTCCCAAGGACACCAACCATCTCTGCTATTCCCTCCAGCTTTAATATTATTTACCCCTGACCCTAATTTACCCCTGACCCTGATTCTGACCCTAATTTACCCCTGACCCTGACCCTGACCCTAATTTACCCCTGACCCTGACCCTGAGGAATCATTCAATCACCATCACTGATTTGTGCAGAATTGAGAAACTCTCAGTTGAAATGTTGTTGAAATCGCGGCTCAGTGTCGCACACGTCTGTGCGCTTCATCTCGCGCTAGTGTGAGTGTAGATCTTTACTTCCTGAAGGTTTTGTGGTGTCCATACGCCATCAGAGCCAAACTACACAACTCCACCGTCAGAGTCCTCCGTCTGAAAAACTAGTTCCATCTCGCTTTATTTACACACAAACACCTTTAACTGAAGACCGCATCAGAGTGTGAATTAAACAGATTACGGCGTTGAACATCTGCCCTCAGACGTCCGTTCTGTCAGTTTGGAGTAAAGAGGATTTGTGTTCTTTTCTGTGTTTAGACAGAAATGTTGAACTGATGATGGAATATTCCTTTACTGCAGCCCCGAGTGGGCCGATACACACGTGTGTGTGTGTGTGTGTGTGTGTGTTTATTTCTGTAGTGTGCAGATACAAGTGGGAGGAAATAGGAAGTGTAAATTGCAAGATGTGTGTGTGTGTGTGTGTGTGTGTGTGTGTGTGTGTGGAAGGGTGCAAACACATATGTCATCAAAATCAGCAGTTGGGAGACGGAGGAGTATAAAGAGAGAGACAGAAAGAGAGAGAGAAAGGGTGAGTGAGTGTGAGAGAGAGAGATAGAGAGAGTGTGTGTGTGAGATAGATATAGAGAGACAGAGAGAGAGATAGAATGTGTGTGTGTGTATGTGTGTGTGTGAGATATAGAGAGAGAGAGAGAGAGAGAGAGACTCGGTGTGTTCTCTCCTCCTTCTCAATAAAATCTCATTTATGTCTGAGCTCGTCACCCTGCAGCGAGAGCTTTCACCGTGGTACTGTAAATCAGCCTTCAGCTCTCCTCCTCCACTCATCCCTTCATCTCTCTCCCTCTTTCTCTCTTCCTCCACAGCACATAGTCAGTTTTTCATCATGAGCTATAGATGGTGCTGTAATGATCATGCTAAGCTAAGCTAAGCTGAATGAACAGAATGCAGTAAAAAAATAAAAGAAGACAGAGAGGGTCGGAGCGACGGATCAATAACCAGTGATGAGGCAATAAATGAAGGATGATGGAGGGATGAGATGAGAGAAGTAAAGAGGGAGAGATTTCTGGGCAGGAAAAGGAATTATTCATGAAGGTGACAGAGCGCTGGCCGAGCTGAAGAATCTCAGCACGTTGTTTACGCTGTAAGGTGAAAGTCAGAGCCATGAATTTTCATCTCTGTGATATCTGTAGACAGTTTACTGTTCTTCTAATCTCTCAGTCTCTTCGTTCCTGAGCCACACACACACACACACACGGACACACACACGCACACGGACACACACAAACGCACACGGACACACACACGCACACGGACACACACAAACGCACACGGACACACGCACGGACACACACAAACGCACACAGACACACACACACACACACGGACACACGCATGGACACACACACACGGACACACAAACGCACACGGACACACGCACGGCACACTCAAACGGACACACACAAACACACACGGACACACAAACGCACACGGACACGCACACACACACACACACGCACGGACACGCACACACACACACATAATCACACACAAATAGTTTTTTGTGAATGTCCCGTTATTATAGATGTGGTGAGTAAAATGCAGGCTGTGGTGATGATATGAAGTGAGACTTTAGCGTATAAAGGTGTGTGTGAGTGAATGATGTACATCTGTGTGTATAAGAGACGGAGCTTTATATTTAAACTTCTCTCTACACCCGACTGATAAACAGACTGATGATGAATACAATTTTGTTTTTCAGTATAAATGCAGTGTGTGTGTGTGTGTGTGTGTGTGTGTGTGTGTGTGTGTGTGTGTGTGTGTGTGTTGAATGATTACAGAGGCTCTGGTGTTCTGCAGTCCAGTCCATTAACTGTGCACTGAAATATAGCAGCAGTCAGAATGAGGATTAATACGGAGCTGAGAGACAGAGAGAGAGAGAGACAGAGAGAGAGAGACAAAGAGAGAGACAGAGAGAGAGAGACAGAGAGAGAAAGACAGAGACAGAGAGAGACAGAGAGAGAAAGACAGAGACAGAGAGAGACAGAGAGACAGAGAGAGAGAAAGAGAGAGAAAGAGAGACAGAGAGAGACACAGAGAGAGAAAGACAGAGACAGAGAGAGAGAGAGAGACAGAGAGAGACAGAGAGAGAAAGAGAGACAGAGAGAGACAGAGAGAGAAAGACAGAGAGAGACAGAGAGAGAGAGAGAGAGCAGTAAGGGATTATACTCTGTCTGTCTGAGGGTTTAATAACTCAACAATGACTTGCATCTTGAAAATGAAAGGTTTATTCTCTGTATGTGAACAAATTCAACACAAACTCCTGTAGAGAGAGAGAGAGAGAGAGAGAGAGAGAGAGAGAGAGAACAGCTCGCACCATGGAGCAGTTCAGATCAGACCTCAGCGGCGTGTCTCAGTTCTGCAGGATCACTGGGATCAGTTCGACAAGAGGGGCTTCTATAATGTTATTTTTGGGATATTGTGATAAAATGTGCACATACACACACACACACACACACACACACACACACACAGACCTGCAGACAGTCGACCCAGACTGAAGCAGAACTGCTCCATGAGACCTGCCGTGATTTTCTTCCAGCACACTGCAGAACAGCTGAAATGACAGAATAATATAAACATGGCTTAATGTCTGCTTTACTCGGTTATTCAGCGACGCTGCTTTCTCATCATCTGTATTTTCACTGAATTCCTGAGATTCCTCGTCATCGCACACAGGAACATCAGTATTCCGGAGATGCAGCGAGCCACAGAAACCGATCTCAAACAGCTCAGACAAGTTAATGGCGAATAATGGGGATTACGCTCCGGGCGTCTAGACACATCGAGCGCAGGTGATGAATACATTCAGAGATGGACAGATCACAGAGACGACACAGAAAAGAAAGAGGGATAAAGACACAGATAGATAGGGAAGAGTATAAAGCTCTGGAATTACTGTCTTGCTGTTTTTCTTCACCACAAATAAAAAAAGCTTCTGGCCATGTGGGTTGGGATTTTGGAGGGACCGGAGCGATAACATTACCCAGATTTAGCTACTTTATTTCAGGGTTTATTTTCTATAAGATGTGAGCACTATGTGTTAATGAGCAAACTCTCTTTTCTTTACACTGGCTCGATCTGTGGATTTACAGAAGCGATATTAACCGCTATCAGGAGTGAATTCATGACTTTCTTATTTTACATCATTAAATTTAACTTCATGAGTTTTCAATTAAAATGAAACTTAAATTCAGATGTTCGGACAGAGAAGAGTGCTGTTGCAGGTCTTCCTCACTGCGAAATATGACGTCTTCTCAAGTGGAAATATCTTGAATATAGTCAGATGTTTCTAGTATTTCCTACTTAAAATTACAAGAAACCAAACACAAGATTATTCAACCTATTTCTGGACTTATTTCCAATTTCAAGATTTAAATTTTGAAACGAGGTTAAATCGACTAGATTCCAGACATTTCCACTTGATGCCGTTATTGGCACTGCTTGTGTGGTGAAGTATAATGAGTCGAGTAGTGCTCGTGTCTCGGAGAAAACATGGTACAGAGTCTCGATGTTTTAAATCTGATTTATCAGCTACAGGAAGAAGAAGATGAACAATGAGGTGATGTGGGAGAACTGAAGAACTGAACGAACACCTTAGTGATGAGAAGCAGAAGCCTAGAAAGCTGCATGACCCAGTCAGATTAGCAACATGAGAGAAGATTGATATCCGTTTGTCCAGAACCACACGGAGACTCTGTCAGATGTGTGATCTGAGCGCTCCTCCAGCGAGATGACAAAAAAGCTTGACATAAGGACACATCTCCAGAGATACACAGCGGCTCGGCTCGGCTCGGTCTCCGGTGATGAGCTGCCATCTGAGTTGAGATCAGACGTGCTGAGACATGAGTGTGTGAGGAACACGCATTGGAATTATGACGGGAATGACATGCAGGGATATAAATAAGATTTCTAGAAACACTCCAAGTGCACAGATAAACCGTCAGATTACAGCCGCTGAAGTAACCCAGAGTGTTTCTGCAGTACAGGCAGCGTTAGTGTTTAATCAGAGGGGTGAGACGGGGTCAGGACTTTCATCACAGGGACATTTTATATTCAGTGACTCCTGCAGCAGAGGCTTAAAGGTGTTTTCTATCCAACATCAGAGAGAGATTCAGTCCTTGTGGATAAAAGCTTCTGACAAACAAATAAATGTAAATGTAGAGCAGAGAAAAGCTGAGCGTTCGTCTGCATTTTACTTTAAAAGTCTACCATTTATTTGTATTAATGTGACCAGCACCAGTACAACAGAAAGAGAGAATAACACACACACACACACACACACACACACACACACACACACACACACACACACACACACAGGGTATTATGCTGAGGACAGAGATGTCTGATGATGTTACTCACTCGTACATAAATTCCCTGATCATTTATTTAACTCAGCAGGTTCACTTCCTCCATCACGCCTCACGCTGGACTCGATACACCTGAATTATTCAGCACACTAAATAATAATCCGTGTGTGAAGCTGCACGCTGTGTTTTATAATTAATCAATTTCATGGTGAGTTCAGGAAGTTGTTCACGTCACTGCTGCGTCTCTCATTCAGCTTTTTAATTACAGCCACGTTAATGACCTCAGACTCTCAATGATGTCTGAAATATTGCAGCTGTCTTTCACACACACACACACACACACACACACACACACACACACACACACACACACACACACACCCTCCGTCAGCATGCTCCCATTTTCAGTCATCATAAATAAACATGCAATACAACATCATGACTATTTTTGTCTACAGTTATAAATTATTCACAGTTCATGCAGAGATCCCTGTGTGTGTGTGTGTGTGTGTGTGTGTGTGTGTGTGTGTGTGTGTGTGTGTGTGTATATACATGATCTACAGTGATACTGATGTGGCAGTAAACAGCTATATTAATGCACTGGCTCTGATATATTATGGTTGCTATAGTAACAGCTTGTTCTCAGGGACGTGTACAGCAGACGCTCCACTGATAATAAACAGATTAAAATGTGTGTAATTGTTGATATGGTGAAGTTTTCTGTAAGGAGATGTTTATGTAACGTGTATGGAAGGAGTCTCCAGTGTCAGCGCTTTGTAACAGTCAGAGGTGAAGCTGTAACTGTAAGTTTTCCGACGTCTTCAGGACAGAGGAGTTTACGCTTCTTTGCGGTTTCTCAGTAACATGCGGAACAGGCTGCGATTTTTTTATCTTATTAACTTGAAGAGAGAGAATAAAGAGACGCTGGTGAGGGAACGAGTGTTTATAGCTGCTATAACATAAGCGAAAACAGGAACTAACTTGTTTCGTGAACATTAAATGTAACTATAAATGGATAGAAAACTGTGGCATGTCAGTTTTTTAACTAATAAGAAATTGTAATTGTTGGTAAATTGCTGTGGTGTAAGAGGAATAAAACACTCAGGGACATGCTGTTATAGGAAAATAATCCACTTCAGGGTGATAACTGTAACTCCGCTTCATCACCACCCCTCAGTGTTTTACTGTAACACACACACACACACACACACACACACACTGTAGTAGTAGTAAATATTGATATATGGTCTGTCAGCAGTGTGATGTACCGCTCGGTTGTAAATAGAAGCTGAATAATGCAGAAGGATCGTCCGTGTCGATACAGTCAGCATCCCTCGGTCCTCCACATCACACTCATCCATCACCTCATCACACCATCCATTTGGAGAATAAACTGCACACAACGTTAATTTACTCTCTAATATGTGTTTAAAATAACTCAAATATGGTCCCTTGTCTGTAAGAATTTCTCTTTTTGTTTATTTTTAGAATAAAGTTAAGCTGCAGTGTTTTTCTCTCTTCTCTCTCCTGTGAATCTGTGAACATGATATTTTCTTTTCAGCATTTTCACTTCAGACTCTCAGGATAAATACATTAATGTGAATGGAGTAATGTAATGTAAAGTGAGTGAGTGAGAGAGAGAGAGAGAGAGAGAGAGCAGGTGAGTATGAGAAGGTGAGAGAGAGAGAGAGCGGGTGAAAGTGAGAGGGTGTGAGAGAGAGAGAGAGAGAGAGAGAAAGAGAGGGTGAGAGTGAGAGGGTGAGAGAGAGGAAGAGAGAGAGAGCAGGTGAGTATGAGAGAGAGGGAGAGAGAGAGAGGGTGAGAGGGTGAGAGAGTGAGAGAGAGAGAGAGTGAGAGAGAGAGAGAGAGAGAGAGGGAGAGAGAGTGAGAGGGTGAATTATCAGGATGGTTGGCTTTTTGTTCTCTGGAGTTAAAAGCTTTTGCCTCAGCGCACATTCATTCAGATTTGTCCTAAATGACACCGGGTGAAAAATACACTTCTACAACTCCAAATAGCATCGTAATTACTGCACACACACACACACACACACACACACACACACACGTTAAACACCATCTTTAACAAACATCTCACCTCCCCTTTATCGTACACACCGAGCTGCCGGTTTTTATGTTTATATATAGACCATTTTCTATCTTTTATGCTACCATGGCAACAACTAGGAATAATAACTGTCTGTTATCCCATAATGGAAAATGAAAAGCAACAACGTTACTCAAACAATTTACTCTGAAGTCTGTGTGGTGTTTAAACTCCTCCTGAACTCTACAGTACGGTGTTTAAACTCCTCCTGAACTCTACAGTGTGGTGTTTAAACTCCTCCTGAACTCTACAGTGTGGTGTTTAAACTCCTCCTGAACTCTACAGTACGGTGTTTAAACTCCTCCTGAACTCTACAGCGTGGTGTTTAAACTCCTCCTGAACTCTACAGTGTGGTGTTTAAACTCCTCCTGAACTCTACAGCGTGGTGGAGGAGAAACTATCCACACTGTAGGGTTCAGTTTAAACACCACACTATAGAGTCAGAAAAAAAAACAAGCT
>CM074928.1:23304836-23312336 GCA_037576815.1 Pangasius larnaudii
CTCTCTCTCTCTCTCTCTCTCTCTCTCTCTCTCTCTCTCTCTCTCTCTCTCTCTCTCTCTCTCTCTCTCTCTCTATCAGAGCCTGATAAAGAAGATTTACGCCTCAATTAGGCTATCAAAGCTCTTGAGTGCTGAGAGCCGGAGCCGTGTGCTGATTGGCCTGTTCATTCTCGCCTCTGGCTCAAAACGACTCCATTTATCCGTCCTGTGTTCTGTCCCACTTTACTTTCCCACCACATCCTCCAACACACCCACATGTCTGATGAGAAACTGAGAAGCTCGCTGTAAACATCAGAAGGAAATGCGGCCCTCAGCCAGAGGGACACTTTTTTCTTTCCATCGCTGAGGAGGAGCGGGAGAGAGAGAGAGAGAGAGAGAGAGAGAGAGAGAGAGAGAGAGTTTAAACCTCTATAAAGAATCCCAATTATCCCGGCTTCAGGAAACTCCTCAGCACTCGGCTTTTGAATTTGAACAAAGAACAAATCTGCACGTTAAAGCTCAGTGAGGTCCTGCGAGACAGCCTCTAATTATCCTCATCAGTCTAAAAAATAAGGATTTTTGCATCAATAATGCCGTCACTTAGCGCAGAAACATGTGATGAAGCAGATAACTTTGCTGTTTAATGTTAAATCCAATGAATTGTATTTGAATTAAAGGTGGAAAGAAAAGCTTGTTTCTCAGCTCTGACTCTGTTTCTTCTTCTATACAGTGACATGGATAAGGAGCTTATAAAGTGTTATGAACTGCCGTGGAAGATTAATCCACTTTCTGCTTTATGGAATATTACAGTGATTACTGTCACTCCGTTCCTGCTTTGGATCCTACAAACGATTTCACCAGAACTGACTCAAATACGTTTGAGTGATATTCATTTCTTAAAGGAGACGATATTAAAAACTAAAATCGATCACTAACTCTAATGAAATGATTAGTGTTGAGCGAAGGATCACATAAACACGCACTTAATATTGTTATGAGCTTATGGGATTTCAAAATTTGAACTGTCTCGAGTCTGTAATGTTCGTCTGGTTTCGTGATGTGAACCTACAGTCTGGGTGAGAAAGAAATCAGCCCCAGCCTCACTTCTCGCTTCTCGCTTCTCACTTCTCGCTTCTCACTTCTCACTTCTCACTTCTTCACCCCATTCTGTGTTTATATTACAACCTGTCGGTGGTGCTGTTGTTCTCGCTTCTATTAAAATCCAAATGAATCCCACTTAACACATTAATAATTAGCAAATAATCTGATGTGGAGCCAAAAATAAAATGTTATTAATGTCTTTTAAGTTTCATATTTAAGAAAAGATTACGCTCTTTAGCAAACAAACCAAAGTGTATATAAACTTTACTCAGAATTCTCACAAGGTTCAGCTTACTGATGCTAAAATGTGTTAAAAATGTGTACACTGTGTAGAAAGCTAAACATTTTTTGGGAATGTGATTGTGTTTGTGCATCACGTTTTTACTTCTTGCTTTTTGCTGTGTGTTTTTCAGACACACTTCTCACATCAGTCCTATCTGATGTGGGACATGAAGCTAAATTTAAATTAGTCTTTGCAAATTCAGCTCAATGAAAGATAAAGATTCTTCTTTTAGCAAATACGCAAATAGCAAATTTAAATTTGTTGGCTTAAAACCAAAAGTTGCCAAATAACTTTCTTTAATTTTCTTTTTAAAGTCAGTCGTGGCTCGTTGCTGTAATAATTAGTAGCGTCATTGTGTTGATTGCAACTCGAGGGAATTTTCATTTGTGACTTTTAGCACATTCATGCAATAAAGTGTAAAAATTGCTGAAAAATAATATTGTTCCTTGAGAATGACAACTTTGTGACAATAATTATTATTATAATTATTAAATTCCTCACACTTCAGTATAAATAGCACACAACACCTCCTCAGGTCACCTCACCATCAAACATTACACACACAGGACCTGAGTGATGTTTAAATCAAAAGCATGCATGAGGAATTTTACAAATGTGATAAACATAAGCATGAAGTTTGTACAAATTTACTGACAAACATTACCACACCAGGTCTCAGTTCCTCGTAAAAACTCTACAATAAACTCACCTAGCCATAACCATGCGTGTAATTATTCTGCTTTTATCCTAAATGCGTTTATTCTTTAGCACAAAACCAGCTGTAATTGTGAGACTCTTTGCTTTGACCCTGACCAGCGAGTAAGGTCGTGTTGTTCGGGGGAAACGAGCCGAGCCTGGAGCGCGTAATTATCATCTCAGTGTTACAGAGCAGAAAACAAACCGTTGACATTTGACCGGCTCGAGTAATTATCCACTATGAACATTCCCAGGTGAACACTCGGACTCCTCTCCGGTCAAAACATGACGTGTAATTCAGATTTAAACGCCGGAGATGAGCGAGAACAACACGCTGCAAAAATCTATAAAACTACAGCAGATGACTGGAGAGACACTGCGAGGATTATTCAGCTGAGTTACTGAAGAAATCTGCAGAGAAAACATCATTTAACGTGTTGATTTGGCCTGGGCTTTCTGTGTGTCGTGTTTTAATGAGATGATGTTAAACGGCCTTGAGCAGGAGAGCACTGACGAACATCTCACAAACAAAACAAGCAATCAGTACACATCTTTATAAATAATTATTATAATAAAATTACCCTAAAAGAATGCATGAAAAATATTTTTTTCTGATAATCAAATTTAAATTAACATCAGAGATGGATAACAGATTTTTACAGGAATGAAAAGGGAAAAGAGGCAAAAAATAAATGGATCTATCAGACGTTACAGTCATGCGTGAATGTGGACCGACTGCAGTTCATTCCTCAGTGTAGAAATAAAGCAGGAATGAAAATGAGCAGGAAGTTTGTCACAGTAAGCCTCCGGTAGCAGTTCCTCCTCCACTCGCTCAGTTTCAGTAATCACACGGCTGATGGACGGCGGATGGATTTTTCTTTGTTGTTTCTCCATTTTCACTGATGAGTGTGTGTGTATGTGTGTGTGTGTGTGTGTGTGTGTGTGAATCCCTCCTTAGTCTCAGATACGGGCCTCTTCATATCCATGATGCTCGCTCGTCCTTCAGGTGTGAACTTTTATAGGAACGCTTCTGTAAACGTTTAGGAGCAAACTTTACTTCCAGCTCTGAACCCTAAATCCCACACTATCGACTGTTAAACTCCAGGAAGAGAGAGTGAGAGATAATTAGCTGTGTATAGATTTAAATGAATGTTCTGTATTTACACTTTTGTAAAGGCCAATTCACACCGGACGGAGACTCTTCCTTTTTAACCGGCGTAAGACACGAGGCCAGCCGTCCTGCCGCACTTTTTTACACGTCTATAATTCTTTGTGTTTGAAGCTTTAGCTTCAAAAAGATTCTTTCAAATCACACACTTCTACTGAACCACTGATGTGACATGTTTTTTTATTATGTGTGGTCACGAATTAATATATTTATTTCATGGCTGTGAAATACCAGTGACTCATGTCATGTTTGAATGTTTTATTTGGGCTGTGCTGTAATTACAGCTGCTCAGCTTTTGTTGTTCTCTTTCCCTGTGGTTCTTTAACACTGCAGTACATTTAGGGGTTGGTTTTATTAATAACGCTCCTGTTTTCCGGTGTGAATTCGGGGTAAGATCTCATGCTCATGGTGCAACACCAAACAAAAGTAAAGAAGACAGTATGTGAAAGAATCATGAGATGAACAGTGATGATGTTATGAAGGTTTGTGAGTTCAGAAGCCGTCTCACTGATGATGGATCCTGTTAATAACCAGAGAGTAGATTCTGAGAACATAAACAGCTTACAGCTTTTACAGACGTCATCGTGCGACTCTTAAACGATGTATCTATTAAAACCTGTGCAGTAATGGAATGATTTATCATATCTATCATATATTTTATTATCATTATGATTATCATCATCCCGGACGTCCAGGATGTGAGAGAACATCAGCATGTTATATAACAGAATCTTTAAGGATCCACGCTCAGGATGAAGTATTTCAGTGGATTAAATGCTTCTCGTGCACTTCTATAGTGCTGTTGATACACGTACAGTATATTAATCCCTCTATGTCACTAATCTAATTTTTTGGCTTACTGAACCATGATGTTGTAGGTTAAACGAGGATAGAGAATGGAGAGGACAGAGTGATCCTTTTTAATCAAATTAGAAGTCTTGGCTGTTCACTCCCACACACTACACAAAACATCTTTGGTTAATTGCTAATTAATTAACCTAATCAAACCGGACATTAATTAAATAATGGCTGAAAATAGAGGGGCTGGAGGTGGAGTTAAGGAATTAAAGTTGTCATTTATAGTATTAAAGTATATTGGGGAGTTCCTTTTTTAAAAAAGAATCTCAGATTGTATTTTGTATGTGTATTTAATAAGAACTGGGACTGATTTTCTCTCCCAGCCAGCACTCCTGTACAGTGGTATTGTAGCGGTCCTGGCCTGAATTTGTCTGACATTTCCTTTATTTAAATATCATCCTGTTCATGCAGCTGGCAAAAGATCCTGACACTGCTGAAGATCTCTCGGGTGTTTCTACTGGTTTATTTTTCATATTTTGTACTCCTCCTTTCTTATCTTTCCTTTTTTTGAGATCCTATTGAAATGGAAATCTGGCAGCTCTGGAACAGAGATGAAAAAGTCTGGTTTTGGCAGCTTTATAGAAGATCAGCACAGCCTCCGAACACACATGGTTAATTCAGAAATGAATGCAGTGCCGGTGAATCATGTGGGAGACGGAACACATGCACGGGGTTTCTGAGGCTGAATGAGAACTCACGATACAGAGGTCTCGGCATCAGTATAAACAATGGATTCACAGATGAATGTGGGGCAAACACAATTATTTTATAACAAATGATATGCCCTATGGAACAACTTCATCAAACATGAATTGGTCTCAGCTTATGAGTCTAAAATTAGATTTAAATTAATGCTACCATAGACGTGGGCTGTATTGTGAGTCTCACTCTCTCCCTCCCTCTGGCTCTCTGATGACTCATCCTGTACAACTTGTCCTCAGACCCTGACATACTCAACCTTGCTTTGTACACACTAGCCATCCTTCTGGCTACATCTCCGCAGCGGATCTTGAAACACTATAGGCACTGTAGAAGCCCGGTTCTTTAGATCCCCACTGCTTCATAGCTCACAGCTTTTGCTGTGCTGACACACCCTTCCAGTAGTCCAGGATGTCATGTAGATCCTCCCCCTTTGCGAACTGGACCTTCTTGCGCAGTGCATTTCCAGCTGTAATGTAACAGGATTCCTCACGTGGACCCTTTCTATATGGACGGAAGCGCTCCCAGATTCGCAGTGTGCTCTCAGAGGAGTACTCGGGACTGGACGAGTACCCCGAGTAGCTGTGTTGGTGGGGCGAGAGCTGAGAATAAGAAGCAGCGTCTCTCTTGGCACGTGATAGGGGTTTGAGGAAAGAGGCTCTTTGTGCAGGGGATTCATGAGAGCCCTCGTAGTAAAGGGCAGGGACAGAGTGACGATGCTCTGCACAGTGGAAATCTGGATGTACCTCCAGGTGCTGCTGAAGGCTCACGCCATCCACAGTAACTCCATCCATGTTACAGCCTACACCACCACCACCAACTAAGGGTAACCTATCCAGAGGTTCCCCACACCGTACTGGGCTACTCTTCTCAGGATACTGACAGGGATCAGGACTGCGTGGTTCTGGCACATCCAAGCTGTACACCCGAGCTTTTCCACCAGCAGGGCCATAATGCTTCTTAGAAGAGCTGACTATCACAGCTGCATCGGCACTCATCTGTCGTTGAATAGGTCTCACTGCCGTGGCTGGTGGTGGAGGGCGATAAGGAGGTGATACGAAGCCTCCTCCTGTAATCCCTGGCCTTTCAGAAAGGGGAGCTGTTAGTGGCAGAGGAGGTGGAGGAGGGATTTTTGGAGAGGGCAGGACCTGACACACCTCACTGACACTGGGTGAGAGTGGAATTAATCCCCTGGTTATGGAGGAGGTGCTACTAGGTGGTGGTGAGGTGGGATTTCCGCTCGATGTGGCAGCGGAGGACACTGCAGCTGCTACAGAGTCAAGTTTAAGTGCATCGATGCAGTTATTAATGATCTGGTTAACCTTGTCAACTTCCATTGCTATAGTAGAGATCTCTGATGCTGAGCCTCGACCATCGTCATCATCTGAGTCATCTCCCAGGTCACTTCCATCTTCCTCCATTAGGTCTTCTGGTCTAACAGTAGGCCTTACTCCATCTCGCCCTCTCTCATCTCCTGCTCCTGATGTCCTAACGTCCATGTAGTTGCCCTTGGTAGCCATTGCTTCAGAGAAAGCCGTGGCCAGCTTCTCTACTTGAGGAATGGTGGAGAGACGCAAGGAACTGGTATTACCAGGGCCATGACCCAGCATGCCTGAGCTGGAAGAGGACATGGGAAGCTTGCCATGGTGATGCTGGTGGTGGGCCTGCTCATGGAGCTTCTGCACAGCTGTTGGATCATTGGCAGCTGCAGCTGCAACCTCAGGTCCATACCGCATCTCTAGGATGGTCTTTTTCACACAAATTGATTTCTCTTTCTCTTCTTGCCTCCGACGCCTCCTCAAACAGTAATACACCAGGCCGAGAACAATCAGCATCCCAAACAAGCAGCCCACGATGGTCATAATGTAATGTGTAGTAGTGGATGGGGTGGGAAGCAAGTCATCTGTAGTGGGAGTCCGTGTGGAAAAGTGAAGACATGTGTGGTTAAAACGCTGTGAGTTGCGTATGGAGGCCACACAAAAAGTGTAGTTGGTGTTTGGTATGAGCTTGTTTAGTGTAACCAACTCCTTCTTGTTTTTCAGGTTCATCACATCAGAAACAAAGCTCTGATTGTACTGTACTAAGACATACATCTTGCTGTAGGGCCGCGGTATCTGCACGAGCAAGGACGCTGAAGAAAGAGACACATGCTGCAGTATGATACTGGGACTAAATGTGTTCTCAGAGGAGGATGAGGTTGTGGGCTGATGGTATGGTCCAATACGATCAAACATATCGGGCCCCATGCCTGAGGAATCCAAATCTGGTGGCAATGAAGTCATCCCTGGAATAAAGACTCCATTTCTGCACATGGAGGCAAGGATGTTGAGAGCACTTCGACCAGGTCCTCCTATGGGACTTAGCAACGGGTAGCCAAAAAGCTCCCGTGGAGTCTCGCACTGTAGTCGATCGTAGGTATGTGTGACATTGTTGAAGGCCTCCAGCCAAACAAGGAAGCTGTAGAGATCACAGCCACAATGAAAAGGGTTCCCTGCCAGCTCACATACCATCAGCCTTCCCAACACTCTGAACGTGGATGAGTCTAATCGAGCCAGCTTGTTAGAGGACAGGTCCAGACTGCTGAGGCTGGGGCATTCCCAGAAGGCATTCGTGGCGATGACCTCGATGAGATTGTGCTGCAGGAAGAGGCACTGTATGCGTCCCAGGCCTCGCAGCATGCCCTCGGTCAGATTGGTCAGTTTGTTGTAGCCCAGCT
>CM074928.1:23382745-23390469 GCA_037576815.1 Pangasius larnaudii
AAGTGATATTAAAAAACAATCATTATGAAGCAACACAAAAATATGGAGATGGTTAAAGAAATTATTTATAATCACATCCATCCCGAGCACACTGTGGGGTGCCAATACAATTGCACACTCAGTAAACCAGTCAGTGAGTGAGTCAGTGACCAATAATTATATTTGCATTGTGATTTTCCAAAAAGTCCTTATTGTCCAAAACAAGTCTCCAGAATACCTTTTAGTGGTACTGATTGTGTGTGTGTGTGTGTGTGTGTGTGTGTGTGTGTGTGTGTGTGTGTGTGTGTTAGAGAGGTAAATGGAGCTTTGCACCTTCTTTGGTAGACAGAAATTGTGCGTTTTGCACCTTCTTTTTGTAGAAGATTGTGGATTTTGTGCACCTTGTTTTTGTAGCGAATCAGTCTGTTGGAATTTGGGAATAAAAGAGTGTGTGTGTGTGTGTGTGTGTGTGTGTGTGTGTGAGAGAGAGAGAGAGAGAGAGAGAGAGGGGAGGAGCCTATCTGACCCATGATGTAAATATTGATGCGACTGTTGAACAGATTTTTTCCTGAGTTTGTGTTTATTTTCAGTCGAGTGCTCTGAGCTCGCCGCTCGATGGAGATCTCTGGAGCGCTGATGTAGATGAACTTTCACACTTTTTGCTTTTTAGTGTTTTGTTTCTGTGTCTGAGTTTAACCCGAGTTTGCGCTTCCCAGATCAATAGTCAGATTTTAGTCCTGAGAGTAAGACTGTACAGGAGGAAGACAGCTGCATCCAGATGTTTCATTAATAAGGTTATAGAATAGCACAGCTGTTTGTTTTTGTTTGTTCTTGTTGTTTAACAGTAAACATGTGATCTGTAACTAATCCGCAGTGAGAGTGGAGATGCCAAGTCTTTTGTAAGAATAGGAAAAGCAGAAATGTTGAGCCGTTTGAGGTATTTTTGATAATTTTGAGTTAGTTTTGAGGATCAGAGGCTGTTTCTGTTTCTGTGGCCTCCATTTTGATTCTCACACACACACACACACACACACACACACACACACACACACACACACACACACACACACACACACACACACACGGAGCCCCAGCAGGGCTCACACACGCCCCCTGCTGTACAGTCTAGTGCACTACACACAGTAGACTCCAGAGGGCGCTGTGTTCACTTTAACTCTTTAACAGATGTTACACAGAGGAACACATTTTAGACTTTGTTTACATTATTTTGAGGGAAAAAAACGATGTTGCCTGATGTTCTGGGTTTATTTTAGTTTTGTAAAGTTGCCTAAAGAGTGTGTTTTTATATGACAGAGGGACCAGAGTTATGCTGAGCGGATGTGTCATTTTATTACTTTATCATTTTTACTGTCTGATCAAGTCTCCGCGCCTAAAAATGCACCTTTTAATCGGGGAGGGGGATTTTATTTTATTTTAACGTTCCTGAACCACGGCACCTTGATGACGGCGTCTTGGAGGCCGGAGACTGAAAGAGTGTGAGAGTTTACTGACCCTTAATCATTGTAATCTAAACCCCGCCCCTTTTTTCCTTTTTTCAAATCCATTCTGGGCTGCTGTGCATTCTGGGACAGCGACCGAGGACTGAGTGGTGTGTTTATCATATCAATCAGATCTCACACACACACACACACACACACACACACACGTCTCTGCAGTACCTCTTCTGTTCCCGTGTACCTCAGAATCCTGCCTTTAACCAGTTTTCCTCAGCGTGCAGTCGGAGTGGTGAAATCTACATAACTGACGTTTTGTAATAAATAAATAAATAAATAAATAAATCTACTGGACAGTGGAGAAGAAAACTACATGTACAGATGCAGTGAGACGTGCTGAGGTTTAGGGATCAGTGATGATTCACGTTAATCTGCACACAAGCAGGAGTGTAAAATCTTTTTCTAAAAAAAAATCGATGCATTGATGCGTGTTCACTTTCTATAACTACATACCTGTACAATATAGAATGATCCATACATATAAACATACAGAAATATATATATATATATATATATACATACTGTACATTCTATAGAAGCACTAATGAGATTTACTGATTGTTTGTCGTGCACTCACAGCATGAGTTGTAACCCAGAAGCTGCTTCGAGTCCAGCGCAGCCGTGTCGCCCCCTCCTGCCCCTCCTGCCCCCTCCTGCCCCTTCCTGCCCCTCCTGCCCCTTCTGCCCCTCCTGCCCCCTCCCTCTCCCCCGTGCCCACACAGTGACCCTGTTATGCCCGTGTCCCGTCACGCCATTCAGTCTGTGTTCAGAGTGCCAATAACTTTGTGAATCCCTAACTGTGACCCGATATTATCAAAGTATAATTGCACATTAACTACTGTAAAGAGAAAAAAAGGAAAATTGAAAGAAAACATCTGGATATCTTAATAAAAAAAAGTTTGTAACAAATGTTTTTGTGTCTCTCTGAGTTTTTATTCAGAAGTTACAGATTTAATTAATGAACATTTTAATGTTTTTCTGTTTTTGAGTTGCTGAGGTTCGATTAAAAACTCATTCAGCAGTCAAACAGGTGAGTAAACGAACTCCCGTGTAATCACTCGATGCTCTGAGGTTTCCCTCAGTTATGGAGCCCAGCTGGACGCCTCCACTGTCAGATCAACGTAAATCAAAAATATGCTTATATATAAATATCAACAGTCGTGTCAGTATCAGCTGTCTGTGTACAGTGTGTGTGTGTGTGTGTGTGTGTGTGTGTGTGTGTGAGCTGTCTGTGTACAGTGTGTGTGTGTGTGTGTGTGAGCTGTCTGTGTACAGTGTGTGTGTGTGTGTGTGAGCTGTCTGTGTAAAGTGTGTGTGTGTGTGTGTGTGTGTGTGTGTGTGTGTGTGTGTGTGTGTGTGTGTGTGAGGCAGGAGGAGATAACGGTGCTGAAGCAGTAGATATTGTTGATGATGATGATGATGATGATGATGTAATAGCTGTTGTTAAACCGTGATGTTGAATCGATGAGGTTCCAGAGTTCGGAGGCTGTAGACGAGCTCTTTCTCTCCATATGTTTCCTCTCGTCGCTGCTCTCGTAACAGTCACTAGCGATAGAAACAGTGATGTCATTTATGTTGCGTCCATCGCTGTTGAAGTGACTCATCAGTGGAAAGGAGAAATGCTCCATTCTGATACGAATCTCAACAAAACCGTCAGCCTCAGACCTCCTCTTCGTTTCTCTGATGTACAGCTGATTACAGGAGTGACAGTAACACGTCCTGCAGTGATGCGTGATGAAAACTGATCCTTCAGCTCCTGTGATTTCAGTGGCTGTGATGATAAACGTACAGGTGGAACATTTTGAACGGCTGTTTGCAGAAGTTAAAGTGCCGTAATTCCTGTCAGGCTGATTGTTTAATTCGCTCCTGATGAACGTTTCTGTCGCGTGTGTAAGAGACGAGAGAAGGTTCTTTAAAAAGGAAAACCGTCTCCGGGGCGACTTACAGAATTCTGAAGTTTGTAACTTTAATTTCAGCGGCTGGACTTTGCTTAACTTTACTGCATCACCGCAGCACTGTGCTGGAGTTAGCTGCACTCACATCCTGGATTCTTCAGATGTACATTTTTTGTGGTAAATAGTGTGCAGTTTTACATTCAGCATCATTTATATGTGCAGTTAAAATTGTATTTAATCCTTAAGAATGAATTTGAGTTTGTTTTCAGGAAGTTTTATGTTTTTCCCCTGAGCAGTGTTTAATGAGTTTCTCTCCCTCAGCTTTGTGTGAAGTTCCAGTGAGTTGAACGACTTCCTCTTTATGTATACCTGTGAAATGCTGCAGAAAATAGTGATGTCACTTCCTCTGAGTCCTTCACCTTAAAGCAAAGAAAACTGGACTTTAGTCAGGGGGTCAAAGTGTGTGTGTGTGTGTGTGTGTGTGTGTGTGTGTGTGTGTGTGTGTGTGTGTGTGTGTGTGTGTGTGTGTGTGTAAAAACTGCTCTATACACACAGACCTTGAGTGTTTTTCTTCTCAGTTCCTGAGTGTGGCCTCGATTAACAGACGTTTCAGTCTGAATGCAGATGGATCGCTTTTCTTTATCTCCTCTCTGTGTACGTGAAATGACTGCAGCGGGTAGATTTTGACGTGATAAATGTGATTAATCAGAACTAAATGAACTTGCTGATCTGATTAATCTGATTAATCACTGAATTTATTTATAGTAATGATCAGTGATCATCTCTGAGCTGTCAGCTGGAGAGATTTAAGTGAAGTGAAAGTGACACGATGTGTGACCCATAATCAGGATTTGTGCTTTGCATTTAACCCATCCATGTGGACACACACACACACACACACACACACACACACACACACACACACACACACACACACAGAGCAGGGGTCAGTGCCGGGAGCAGTTGGAGGTTCGGTGCCTTGCTCAAGGGTTTCACCTCAGTGGTGGTATTGAGGGTGGAGGAGACGCTGGTCATTCACTCCCCCATCTACAAACCCTGCTGGACCTGAGATTCGAACCCACGACCTTCAGGTTCACCTTCGTGCTACAAGCAAGTCCAAAAAAAAAAAAAAAAAAAGCAAATGCTTTTTTAAAGGGTTATTGGTGAAATGTTATCTTCTTGTGTTTAGGTCAGGAATGTTAACAAATCCCACAGACTCACTCTGTCCAGGTTTATTTTAATGAAATATTCTAATATACAAATCATCGTTTAGATGTGTGCAATAACATTCTGGCTGTTTACTTGAGTTTTTATTTGTGAAATTTCCACCAGCAGAACATTTATAACCTGCTTGTTTTACACTGAAGTGAACTGTAAGCACTCTCACAGTTTATAAGAAATAATATAATATAATATAATGTATTTACATAATATAAACCTCTGATACAAACACAGATAGAGGTTTATTGTACACTGTGTGTGAATGTTCAGTAATTCTCTCTCTCTCTCTCTCTCTCTCACACACACACACACACACACACACACACAGCTCTCTCTTCTGAAGAAGGCGCCATTAAACCCTGTGTGACGTGTCTCAGGCGGAAACAGCTGGATCCTCCCCCTAAAAGGCCACAGGAAGCTCCGCGCGCTCTGTTTTCCATCACCATATAAGGGTATGAGAGGTGACGACATCAGCGTGCTAAATATGGCCACAGGAAGTAGAACCCGCCTCCGCACGCAGGGTTTTCCGCCGAACCGGTGCCAGAAGCGGATGTCCATATATGGGCATAAGAGAAAACCAGGGAAAAGAAGTGAAAGTGGGGGAAGGAAAAGATAACAAACACAACTTTCTAATTTTTAAATTAATAATATTACAATTTAATGCACTACGTTTAGGTTTTATTTATTCAATTAGGGCAAACTAGTTTCATTATTATTAATTACTTTAAAAACATTTTGTAATATAATAGAATTGATTCTATTTGAATTATTCTAGGTTTTATTAAGTTAAACTTCTAATTTAATTTAATCCGATTTAATCTCATAATAAGTGTGTGTGTGTGTGTGTGTGTGTGTGTGTGTGTGTAATTTAACAGAAGCTGTAAGGAACAGAAACATAAAAACCTCTTTAATGTCTGTTCAGTGTTCAGGCCAACTGAGTGGAACAGTCTGAAATTAAAATAATATATACATAATATATAAATAAGAGTTTCAGTACGTTATTGCATTATAATTTATTCTGTTTTAGTTTAATAAGGCATACGTGTTATAGTTCTGTTGTGTTGTGTGTAGTATTTAATGGCACTAAGATTTATTCAGGTTTATTGTTAGAATACATTATTTAAGAAAAAAACAGAGAGAGAGAGAGAACCCGTTTGGCACGTTTATTTTTCCAGGAAGAAAAAAAAAGGGTGGAGCCAATCTGTCAATCACACCACTGACGTCACAAAAGTACATAAGGCCAGCCGTGAGCGCGCGTCCTTCTGATTCTGCGTCTGTTCCACACGAGTGAAGATCAACAAGTTTCAGAACACAAACAGAGTGTTTAAAGACAGACCTGATTAAAGTGAAAGTCCTCAGGACAGATGGAGGTGTGTGTGGAAGCCAAGCGGGTCATGGTGCAGGCTCTGAGTAAACTGTACAGCTCCCGAAACCAGCGCGGAGGAATTCCGCTCCACCGCAGCCTCCTGCTCACCCTGGTGATGAGAGCCGCGCGGGACGCGTACCATTCCGCCCGAGGACCGGACCGCGGCCCGGACCCCAGCGCTCAGACAGACAGGAGCGCACAGACAGACAGCCCCGTCCCCGCCGCACTCCACACACAGACGGAGGAGCTCATGGACACGGCCGAGGCGCCTGAACCACCGCGTGCGCGCCAGAGCGGTGACAGGACTTTAAAGCAGGACAGCACCGCAGATAAAGAGAACTGTAACACCACCGGCCATCACACACAGTCCCGGAAACGGAGAGGGAAAAGCGGCTCGGAGCCGGACTTCCTGCCGTGCAAAAAGGCGAGACTGGATCCAGCGGAGCTGCGGCGGGTTCTCCATGACTCCACTGCGCGGAGTCTCTCCGGGAACTGCGCTCGGGAAACCGACCCTCTGTCAGCTACACACATCCCCAGGACCATAGCGACATGCTGAACAGACCTTCCGAGACTGTGTGTGTGTGTGTGTGTGTGTGTGTGTGTGTGTGTGTGTGTGTGTGTGTATGTATGGGAGCGCACAGTCTCTGGAGTTCTGACTGGAAAATCCAGCCATTATTCCGGATTTCTGGCCCAAACTCGACCCTGAAACCCTCATCGGATCTGAGGTGAGGTCAGAGGTGGCGTGTGGATATGACGTCACGAGGTGACAGGTGATTCATCACGCACGCGGCTGCTTTAGAAACTGTGACAGGGAAATGAGTCAGAGCGCGTCATCATCTCATCATCATCACCATCATTATCACCAACCAAACCCAAAGTTTCCTGGAAACAAGCTCATACATGTTACAGCTGTGTGTGTGTGTGTGTGTGTGTGTGTGTGTGTGTGTGTGTGTGTGTGTGTGTGTCAGATTCATGACTAATCTAAAAAAAAAAAAAAAAAAACCTTCTGATTGAAGGAGTGAATGAAGTGAATCTTATAAAGCTGGTTTATTTATTGTACATAAACTTTGTTATATTTCTGTTCATCACTGTTGTATAACCTCTACACAAATAAGCTGCTACACCTGACCACGTGGTCACTACCTCACTTTTGTATAATAAAATGTTTTAATAAGACAAACGCACGTCTCTGTTTACTTTAATTTGTTGTTCAGGGTTGCCAGATTGGGTCTGTATTTGTGTGTTTTAGGCCTCGGAGTTAAACAACACAACTCAATGATAAACCTCATGAAGTTAATGTGAATAATAAACAGTATGTTCCAGCGTGTGACGCCGTTTAATTTAATTTAATCAAGAATAAACACATTAAACCGAAAGTCAGGCGTTTTCTGAAATCTGGCAACCCCTCGGTATAAGATCACGTGACCGGGGTGATGGGCGGATTTGTGCGTTCTTCATGGAAGGCCGGAAATGAAGGGCGCGTGAGGCCGGATGTTTCTCTCACCTCAGTAGAGAACAATGGAGCTGCAGTAAAGCAGTAAAGTTACTGAACGCGAGAGGGGAATAAAACATCACTTCTGCTGACGGACCGCCTGAATTTCCTCCATTAACTGTTTCTGTATGAAACACTCAGCTTTATTACCGAAAAAGACAATTAGCTTCATTTATGACTCGGTTGGGGGGGGGGGGGGGGGGGGGGGGGGGGGGGGGGGGGGGGGGGGGGGGGGGGGGGGGGGGGGGGGGGGGGGG
>CM074928.1:23390569-23416170 GCA_037576815.1 Pangasius larnaudii
TTGTGTAGTCCATAGAAAACAGCTGAAGCGTCTTCATGGCAGTGTGAAGCATTGCCGGTGGACATGGTCCAGAGTCCGGGGGGGGTGGTCTGGATCACCGGCAGCTCAGGAGTGTAGCTCGGCAGAAAGAACTTCTCATGTTAGCCAGCTAGTGGAGCATTAACGGTAAAGATTATGGACATTTATGAATTTGGAAAAAAAAAACAAATAATGTCAGCATTATCAGTGGAGACTACACAATTTCTATACAATCAGCTCAAAATCCTTTCTAGCTGACTAGCATTATCAGTGAAGTCCATATTTTAAAATCCCCTCAGAAATCCTGTCAGGTTAGCTCATGTTAGCTAACTGACTAGAATTTTCAGTGAAGATTATAACTGTTTATGTCTTAAAATCGACTCAGAAACCCTGTCAGATTCACTGGTAGCCAGCTGACTAAATATCATAACCATTATGAATGGTTATGTCTTAAAATCTCCTCAGAAATCCTGTCAGGTTAGCTCATGTTAGCAAGCTGAGCAGCATTATCAGAGAAAAGAATGTTTACATTTTCAAATCCCGCCAGAAATCCTACGAGATTAGCTCATGTTAACTGACTGACTATCATTATTTGAAAAGACTATGAATGTTTATATTTTAATATCCCCTCAGATGTCCTGTCAGTTTTACTGTTAGCTAGCTAGCCATATTAGAGAAAACTATGAAAGCTTATATTTTAAAATCCCCTCAGAAATCCTGTCAGGTTAGCTCATGATGGCTAGCTGACTAGGTTTAACAGTGAAGATTATGAATGTTTATATTTTAAATTCCCATCAGAATTCTAACTTAACTTTTTTAACTTAACGTTTCAGAATTGCTGTTAGTAGTGCTACATTGTAGAGAATCAGAAAATCTCATTTTAGTTATGTAATAAGAAAGTTGGAAAATAACTTATCAGCTGGTAAAGAACTGCCATTTTGACCAGCTTGGCCTGTGTTTTAGCAGCTTTTAGATTATCCTCAGAGTGAAGATTGTGGTCATTTATGTCTTAAAATCCCCGCATTTATGTCTTAAAATCCTGTCAAGTTGGCTCATGTTTTCTAGCTAGCCTTAGAGTAAAGATTAAGCATATATATATTATCTATGACTTATACATCCTCTGATGTCAAGGTAGCTCATGCTGGCCAGAGTAGTGCTAGTAGTAAATAATATAAACAAGTCTGATTAACTACAGGGCTTGTCAGGGAATGTGTAGGAATAGTTGGGGGAAATCAGTGTAATACCTGGTCAATAGGTTATTGTTCATAAGCCTCAAACAGCAGAATCTAGGTAAAAAGGTCCATACCAAGTTCTACTCATTACTGAAGCTGCTGTTAATGTTACCTTAAAGCTATATACTGTTTTAAGCAGATCATCAGTTGCAGTTTGACATCCAGAGAGATGGTCTACAGTTCTAGAGAAGAATGACAGATTATTTGTGATCACTTGTTGATAACTCATGAGTATCTGTTGTCTTAAGTTCCTGCCTGAGGGTAAGAAAATAGGTGATTTGATTTCTTTAAGTCTGACAGCAGTATGACATTTTGTGTAGTTGAAGGCTATAAAACTATGACATGTGGTGTGGGAGATTGCAGTGAGGCTGTGGGACTTCCTGTCATCTTCCAGATTGTCACATCTGAATCATCCCAGCCCCTCCAGCTTTCACTCTGTGGAAGAGCACGAGTGGAATTTTCATTCACCAAGTGTTCACCGTTCATCGCTCACCCATGATTTTACCCCAAAAGACACTTTCACTCTTTCACAGACTCAAATCAAATTCAACGGCTCAAATATTAGTCACAACATCAGAAACACACAATTTCAATGCCAACATGCAATTTCATTTTTGGGAGAGTTGACACTAGCTGCTTCAGTCATCAACTGACTTCTTCAGTTATGTTGGTCTTCACAGGAATTGTTCAGGGTTTCTTGACACATACTTCAACTGATTTTCAGCCAGTAGTTTTTCATTTTCAGAAAATCACACATATCAAGATACCTAATATTCAGCACAAACATCTAGAGCTGCATTTACATTGTAGCCCTTGATACACATTTCCAATATTTTGACTGAAATGCTTTGGTGCCAATTTTCTGTGCTGCAAGGAACCTACACTTTGCTGTTTTTCTTAGATAAAGTGAAGGTCAGTGGAGAATAAATAGTAGAAAGAAACAGCCTCCTCTGCAAAGCATGGTTCATCTGTTCATTTATAGCTGGGAGATTTTATACATCAGAATCTAACAGGAGAAGAGGACAGATGTCAGTCATGATGATAGATGATGTTTGGGTGCTTGGAGAAAGCGACATTGAAGTGTTCCACTGACAGATTTATTCAGAGAGAGATGGAGAGCCAGAGAGAGAGAGAGTGCAATGCAGAGTGAATTAAAATAGTCCTCTCATCTGTTTTATTACTACATATGTGACTTTTTTGCACAAATCTCAAAAATAAATTCCCACATGTTTACTTTCTGGTTACACCTAAAAGTAAAAATTTACGTTAAAAAAAAAATACATTTAATGATTTAATTCTTACTGCGGTGCAGCAGCATCACAGACATTTTGACAGCCGGTATCTAATTACAAGCTGAATAGAATATTCTTATGTCTGTTTAACTGCACCCCATAGCTAACCAAAGCCTGACATTCACCGTGTGAGGATATATCACTTAGCTAGCATAGTTTTAGACATCATTAGCGAGACTGTTTTTAACAACATGTTTGTTAAACTGGCTGCTTCAATATATCCCTTTGGGGGTCCCTTAGGGACGTTTTAAGGAACCTTTAAAACAGATGTATTCAAATCCCATGAGGCCCACTTTCCAGGTTTTTGAGAACTTGCACAAAATTAAACAAACCAAAAACCAAAAAAAAAAAAAAGCTGAGGGTCATGTACAGCTAAAAGAAAAATCTTTTAGTGGTTTGAAAAATGGCAATGGAAAAAGACACTTCAAATCTTTTGAACATTTAGATAAACAAGCAATGTTTTTTGCATTTGCAAGCAAATATTTTGCATTTGCATTCAGAGTTTAATTTCTCTTTTTGTCTGTTGGTCCAAATATCCAGAACTCCTCATGACAATTTAGCAGCTGCCTCCAACCCAAAATACACAATCTGCAGCTGAGTCAACTCAGGATCGTATCACTTTCTCATTGCAATTGAACTGCACTAGAGCTGGAACTGGACCAAGACCATGCCTCCAAACTGGTGGTCCAAACTGGTGAGTGATTGCTGTGTTCTTACTTGCCTTACATGAACCTCACCAATGAGGGAAACACACCAGGTTTAAAATCAATTTCAGTTCAAACACTAAAAGCAGAAAAGCACAGTTTATGAGTGCAGTTTGCTCATTCTCTATTTCTACCAACACACAAATATTGAGGCACAGATTGGTGTTTTGAATTACAATTGGTGTGTAAACTGCTCTTAAATCACAGATTTGTAATTCCCCGGTGCATCTTGGTGATTGGTGCATCTTTGTGATACAAACAAAAGGCGATCTAACTCACATAGTCACACAGCTTACTCTCAGACTCTCTCCTTTGTATCAGATCATAATAGAAGCATCAACCACAGCATGTTCAGCTGAGTTAAGTCTTGCACAAATGTCAATATTTGGAGAGAGCAGAGTTTTAGTTTCAACTTTCACTCTCTCGACTATTGCCAGCTGAAGTTTCCAGCTGAGCAATTAAAGTCGGACTGATCAAGAGTTTCGCAGGATTCCCCAGGATTTGGCAGGATTTTACTAATCAAGCATCACTCGTGCTGCTCATGTGTGAAGTTGTGTTGGATTAAGATGTCAGTGTGACATTCTTGAAGTGGGTCCTCTGTTGGTTTCTCTGGGGAAAGCTGCTGTAGTTACCTGCTGCCCTGAATAAAACAGATAGTGTGACATCATCATTAACTTCAACATCAATAACAGCACAGCTCGAGCTGTGGTTTTGTCTCCAGAGTCCTCATTAAGAACAATACTGTTTTATATACTTGAAGGGGGAGAGACGAAAAAGCTTCTGTTCTCTTTCTGTGTTAATTACCATTGTATTCTGTATTAAGGGAGTCTGTTACTCCCATCATGCTCCAGCACACATGTTCACACAAACATGTAACTACCCTCAGCATTTCGCTGACAACCAGAGTTGCTAGGTCTGCATAACAAAGCCATATGACCCCTCCGAAATCATAACCACCATTGCTGAGTATATTGCAATATTTATAATGTAGAATTGTACACTACATTTTAATGAAGCAGTAATAAAACCTCTCACACAATGTTCCTGGGCTAGGCATCAGATCCACCATGACTATGGCCAGGATTTAGTCATAAACCCTTGCAATTTTCCTGAACAGTCCTTTCATCCAAGTCCTTAAATGGTCGTATATTATTAGATATAATTTCACAATTAAAGAATAGCTGTAATATAGACTAGGCCTTTACTGCTTGCATTACAAAAAACAGTCATGAGCAAATCAAAAGTAGTCAAAAATCTGTGGGGAAAAACCCAGACTTGGCAATCTTGCTCACATTTGTTAGTCAGTGACCATGACAGGTCCTTCTCTCTCTTGTGGAAATGTTTATTAACATCTGTAAATTGCAGTTTAGCAGAAGGCATTGATTTTTCTGTTCCCATTTTCTCTCCTCTGTGTGGATCAGTGTTTCTTCCCCAACAGAAAAATAGAGATAGCGAAAGACACACACACACACACACACACACACACACACACATGATAAATAAAATTAGTAGATTTCTATTTTTCCTTATCAGAAAGTGTCTGGTTCTAGCATTTGTCAGTAAAAGTCTATATATAATTTGTCTCTTCTTGGGCGCATGAATGAATAATCACATTATATGGTATATTCATTCATTCACCTTCAGTAACCACTTTATGCTGTTCAGGATTGAGGTGACTCAGACCCTATTCTAAGAACACTAGTTGGGAGAATTCACCCTGGATGGGATGCCATCCCAATTGCAGGACATCATACACATCTTCACACATTCACATCTATGGAAAATTTAGCATACTACATACCTACTGACATTTTTTTTTTTTTTTTTTTTTTGGGACAGTGGGAGTAAGTCCATGCGGTTACACAGTAACCTGGAGTTGTGATGCACCACTGTTCTATATGGTACAGCTTTGTTTTATTATACTGAAATATGTAGCTAAGGTAATTTCATCATCTTGTTGGCTGTCATAGTGATGTGAAGGAGTATCTCTGTCTGTGTCACCAGCCTGGTATACTATGTAATATCTATTGCTTTAAGCAGAGGGAGAATCTTGCCTTTAGATTAAATTTTGTTTCTAGCCATCATGTTATAAATATTGAAATTCACCATGAGGAATATGTTTTGGTGCCTTCTTCAGGGAAATCTGTAAATGTGTAAACTTTCATGGTATCATCTATCATTGTTTTCCCGAAACTCTTCGTGTCCTTACCTGAAATGCAAATTAACCCTGACCCAAACTGTTTCCAGGTCACTGAAAAGACATAGGTAGTAGGTCACTGGCTGGACAATAGACTGTGTTTGCTTATGGTAGAGTATGACAGTTGTTATATGCTGGCGTTGTGTCAATTTGGAAAGAAATGAGCGAAATGCACATTCAAGCCAGATACACATCTAGCATTGGATTTTTTAAAGGTGAAGTTTGTTATTTTGAAATGCTTCTGATTTGCAGTACAATATTGACAATATTGCAATGGTTCTGGTTTCTGTCTTCATTTCAGGCTGCTATTTACATTTTCCCAGTTTGGAAAGTAGTGCCCAGCAGGAACAGAGTTGTTTAGCTCTACCCATTTTCCTCCCTATTTTCTCCCCTATTTGATCAAGTGCCAATTCCTACCCACCAGCCAGCTCTGAAGCCAGCTAACTGCATCTTTTCGAACTCATCCTATGTCACAGGGCAACAAAACACATTCTGAGGAAATAACTATCTACCCTCTTCTGCATACTTGAGCACAGATGCCCACAATTGGCTATTGTCTCTGTAATTGACAAGGGAGGTAGAGACTATGCCATCCCTCCCACCCAGAGACCATGGTTCTCAGCTAAGAATTGCTGTAGCCTGGTTAAGATTCAAACTCGCAATCTCGTAACAGCAGGGTGAGTATTCTTCTGTGGTGCCACTCAGGAGCACAGCCATTTCTAATCTGAAAAGCAACTCACAAGGCATATGCAATTTCAACAGAGGAAGTGGGGCTGTTTGAAGGGATGTGCAAAGTTCACTTAAGACAGCAGAGGGCATTAAAAACTGCTGCTTCATGTATTTCATCTGAGTATGTATTTGTAACTTTCTTTGTATCATGTAAATCTTTCAGACTTGAGTAGAGGACATAAAATCATTCTTAAATTGCACTTACTCAGTTATTACATACTTCTATAAGTGAATAATTGGCCATTTAAAGCAATAAACACATTAGGCCTTTCCTTGTCAAGGCACTGGAACTCTGGAGAACAAAAATAAGTCTTACAATGTTAAATTTGCAGATTGTGTTAGAGAGGCAGTTGATTGCACAAATTAGTCAGTTACCTAATACAGGATTATCCATTTTTTTCAAAGCCAATCCTTATAAATGAGCTCAAAAAGCTCTGCGTATTTCTGTCTCATCCCAGGTTCACGTCTATGTGATTGGATTTGTATGCTTTGGCTAGAAGTTGGATATTTATGTTGATGTAGGAGCAGTTCCACCTACTTCAATCCTAAATTTAGCCATTAGGATAAGTAGCATCAAAACAGCTTTCGTAACCAGAGTAAAAGGATTGAAGCTTTGGTGTGCAGTGATGAGCTGAAGCCCTTCGAGCTAAATAGTATGAAGTATCACCATGTAATGTCCATGGATCTCACCTTTATGTGGGATTTTTTTTACCCTTCACCTTTTCTTCTCTTTTTTGTCTTTTGCTCCCTTTCCTGCTTCTCCTCCCTCCCTTGTTTCTATCTATCTTTCCTCCTATCGTCATCTTTTTCGCTCCTCTCTCCCCATATTCATGTATTCATCTACTTTCTCCCTTGCCTGCACTTCACTGCCCCCCCCCCTCTCTCTCTCTCTCTCTCTCTTCCCAGTTCACGCTGTGTAAATGTAAATGTTCCAAATTCATCTACATAAATAACATATAAAACTCCCGTGTGTGTGTGTGTGTGTGTGAAGAGCCGTCGCACATCTGTCCAGCAGGAGGAAATGAGGATGGAAATGGCTCTGTGGTGTTAAATCAGTTCTGTATAGTGAGATCTCAGTGAAAGTAAAAAAAAAAAACCTCACAGCAGTAAAAAGTCTGATCTGAATAAAGGGTGTGTTTAGTGTAAAACTAAACACACACGAGTCACACACGAGCGCTGTGTTTAAAATGGCATATTTATGCTCTAAACACAACTCCAGTTTGTGTCCCCCTGAACGTCTCATTCCAGATTTATTCCCTGTGTGTGCTGTTATAATGAGCTCCACTCTTCTGGGAAGCTTTCCACTAGATGTTGGAGTGTGGCTGTGGGGATTTGTGTTCATTCAGCTACAAGAGCATTAGTGAGGTCAGGCGCTGATGTTGGGATGTCGAGGAGGTCTGGGGTGCAGTCGGTGTTCAGTGGGGTTGAGGTCAGGGCTCTGTGCAGGACACTCGAGTTCCTGTCCATGTGGAGTTTCTGTGCATGTTCTCCCTGCGTAGGTTCCCTCTGGATTCTAGGTTTCCTCCCAAAATGTGAAGTAGGTGGACTGGCTAAGATAAACTGATCCTAGGTGTGAATTTGTGTGTATGTGTGTGGTGCTCTGTGATGAACTGGTATTCCCACCTGACACTCACTGATCCCGGGATAGACCCGGGATCCGCCGCCGCCCTGACCAGGATAAAGCGCATACTGAGTGCAATACTCCAGTCCGCCAGGTGGCGCTCAGAGTCACAGTGACAGTCAGAGAGGAAGAGCCGCAGCGTTTGTATGTGGAAGTGTTTCTCTGTGCCGTAGCGGCTTCACTTCTGTTAATTTGACGGTAATTTGAGTTTAATCGGAAAGGGATCGCGGATTAAACGAGATCGCATCAGATAGCTGCTAACAAACACAACCCGCGAGCACAGAGCTAACTGAGCTAACTGTGTTTATGGTGCAGTGGGAGGCGGAGCGCGAGACTGAAGCTAAAGCTAACAGTAGCATTTATGTGTTTTATTCCTAAAAGATTGCGAAATAAAGTTAACGCGTTTCTGTAGTTATAAAAGATTTAAAATAATTTATTATTTTTAATGAAATGTTTACTATGCAAAAATAATGGACAGCAATAAGTAGCTTTTTCATATCCTTGTGTTTGCTGTGTTTATTAAACCCTGATGCCGGTGTTGACTGTGTTTGTGATGTTTATCAGAATTAGATCAGACTGCGAGGATCAGACTGCAGTGATGACGTCACTGGTAATGTACACTCCTCCATATTAACATTACTTTAGATGTTAAATTTTTTCATTCAGTAGTGAAATGTTTTTTTTTCCTCCCAGTTTGTGTTTGTTACTGAAATCACTTAACACACTGCATTTATTTCAATATTTTTGTGACGAAGGCAAACAGCAGCTCCTCGACTGAGTACATCGTCCGAGTACCGAAGTGAGTTCTACACCTACGCCCCCTTAACGCCTACGCCCCCTTAACGCCTACGCCCCCTTAACGCCTACGCCCCTTTAACGCCTACGCCCCTTTAACGCCTACGCCCCTTTAACGCCTACGCCCCTTTAACGCCTACGCCCCTTAACGCCTACGCCCCTTAACGCCTACGCCCCTTAACGCCTACGCCCCACGTGTTGTGTTGTGTTGTGTTGTGCGCGGGCGTGTTGTGTTGTGTTGTGTTGTGCGCGGGCGTGTTGTGTTGTGTTGTGTTGTGCGCGGGCGTGATAGTGACAGTGACAGTTTGTCGTGTGTATTTGTCCAACAGGAACACGAGTAAAAGGTACAGCATCATGGCTTTTAACGCCGGAGACAAAGTGAACTGTTCCACATGGACTCAGGTGAGATATAAACTGCCTCCTGCTCCCAGGTGCTGCGGCTTAAAACTATTTAATATTTTCACAAACAGAACCAACTGAGTTTGTAAGAAAATATGGAAGGAGAAAGTATTCCTTCAGGAGCGGCGGGATGGGGATTAATCAGTTTCCTCCTGCTTTTTCTCCTCCTTATCTCCTTCTCTTCCTCCTTTTTCTGTTACTCGTCCTGCTGTTTTCAGGCTCGGATGGAGCGGGATCTGAGTAACCGGAGGATGTACGGTGAGGAGGAGACGCCGGAGGGAGCTGCTGGCAGTGAGTTTGGTAAGAAACAGAGGGAGGAGGCGCGCAGGAAGAAGTTTGGGATTGTAACCCGCGAGTTTAAGGTGGAGGACCAGCCGTGGATCCTCAAAGTGAATGGGAAAGCAGGGAGAAGGTAATTATCATTACACACGTTTCTGTGATGTACAGATCACACACACACACACACACACACACACAGAAGGACAGATGAGATGTCAGTAAACAGCTCTATGGTCAGTTACTGTAATAAGTCGACTGTGTTCAGGTTTAAGGGGCAGAAGAAAGGAGGAGTGACGGAGAACGCTTCATACTACATCTTCACGCAGTGCGCTGACGGAGCGTTCGAGGCATTTCCTGTTCACGCCTGGTACAACTTCACCCCGGTGGCTAAACACCGCACGCTCACCGCCGAGGAGGCCGAGGAGGAGTGGGGCAGGTATTTAACCCGCATGAGGTGGTTTACTGTCACTTCCTGTCCTGGAAATGACATGTTTATGTTGTGAATGTTTGTGATTAAGAATGAGTGGATCTCAGTCCCAGGTTCTGAAGTTTAACATCTGACAGATGTATTTTTTGCTCTGAATTAATGACATTAGTGCAAGTAATAAATAATGAGCTTAATGAGCATTGATAAAGTGAAGTATCTGGTAACGTACGCTTTCAAGAACAAACACAGCAGATGTGAAACGGTTCTGATAAACTCCTGCAGTGGTTCTGTTTATAACTGTTCTACTGTTTGTTACGTTCTAATAATGTTTCATCATACTGTTAAATCATTTATTTCTTTCAGTAAACAACTTTTAACATTTTACATTGTGAAGTTGTGAAGTGATGAGAGAGCGTGATGTACTGAAACCATAACGCCGACTGTGTCGCATTGACTGTGACGCGCCTTCACTCCATCTTAGAGCTGAAGTGTGTGAGTTTATCTCAGAAAGCTGTGTGAATTTGACTGAACCCTGTTTCGTGTTCAGGAGGAATAAAGTGGTGAATCACTTCAGCATCATGCTGCAGCGGCGACTGAAGGAGCAGGAACATGGTGAGGAAGAGGAGGAGGAGGGAGAAAAGGGAGCGAAGAAGAAAAAGAAGAAGAAAGGTGGCCAGGGAGGAGACCTGCGTATTCATGATTTAGACGATGATCTGGAGTTGAGCAGTGATAACAGTGAGAGCAGTGCAGGAGAAGGTATGAGAGAAAACACAGGGAGGGCTGAAACTGGAAGCTTCTACTTTGCATCTACGTTTTCATTTTCTCCATTCGCACATTATTTTTCTGGCTTTGTTGGAACGTTATTTTAAAACGTTGTAGACGGAGAAGGTCGGTCGAAGAGTAAGAAGGAGAACAGCTCAAAGGCCAAGGGGAAGAAGAAGAAGAAGAAGAAGGGCAGTGATGTGGAGGGACATGAGGACAGCGATGATGGAGACTTTGAAGGTCTGGAAGTGGACTACATGTCAGATGAGAGCAGGTAACCAGGGTGCCAATATTTAATAATGTGCATGTTTATTGCGTTGTTAGCTCCAGTTCTAGTTGTTTTATCAAATCCATCACCTTTAGTTACAGGTGTGATCCAGTCTGTGTTTCTGAGCTCATGATTCAGTTCTTATGCACGTTGAAAGTTAAAGGCCAGGAATGTCTTTTCTCCACAGAGCCCCTGAACTCACCTACAACACTTTTAAATCATGATCATTGTACGGAACTGAACTCCGTTAGCTTTAAAAATAAAAACCAAAATGACCAAAAGCTTTCTGCAAATTATCTGTCCTAGTTCTGAGGAAGAGGAGCCGGAGAAAGTGAAGCCCAATAAAGGAGAGGACGTGCCTAAAGGTCAGAGGTCAAAACACATCCACGCCAATCAGAATGTGAAGTTTATATTATTTGAGCGTCATTAAACGTTGAAATCTGTGCTGTTAGGAATTGATGAAGCGTCAGAGAGTGAGGAGGAGAGTGAGGAGGAGAACAAGAACGAGGAAGAGGCGAAAGAGGAGGAGGAGGAGGAAGATGGGAAGAAAACACCTGTACAGGTGGAGAAGAAGAAGAAGAAAGGTGCAAAGCTTTTCTCTGATGTCAAAATATCACAGTGAATGAATTGGGGGAAGATACAGTTCAGTCAAAATTCACTAAAAACACATCATATATTTAGACTTGAGACGGCTTTCAAAATGGTTTATGGATAAATTAGAGAATAAACTGCATTTTATTTAACTGTGAAAGAGTATAGGACAAGTAAAGAGAAACTGATCCACAATCATTTGATTCGCTTGTGATAAATTTGTGATAAATAATAGCAATGATAAAAAATACCAGTGGTCTGATTTCACTGTTTCAGGTTTTTAGATCAGATTAGTAAATATATCTTTTAAATAAAATCTCCTGAATTCAGCCGATAAACTCAGATTTGTCAAAACCTGCCTTTGACTAGACAAGAAGTAAATAATGATCTGACTTGTGATTGTGCGTAACGTGTGTTTATTATTTGACGGTGTTCCAGACAGCAGCGGCGAGTCGGACAGCTCTGAGGACAGCGACATCGAGGGAGAGACGGCGTCTGCGCTCTTCATGGCGGTAATGATTCTGGATGAGTGGAGGAGCGTGAGAGCGTCTCTGACCTGCAGCGTCCTGACGGTTCTCCTCTTTATCTTGTGCAGAAGAAGCGTACTCCTCCTAAACGAGGCGGCCGCGGTTCTGCTGGAAGTTCTAGAGCAGGAAGTCGTCCCGGAACGCCCTCCATCGACCACGCTGCCACCTCCAACACACTGCGCGCAGCTGCTACCAAACTGGAGCAGGGTACGATCATTATTAGAGTGATTATAATGTTTCTAACATGTCAGTCACAACATCACAACATTTATTTCCACCAAGCGGTGCATCAGTTGTTGGTCAGGATCTCGTACTGACAGTGAAAGAGGTGAGCACTCCGTAAAGTCTCCTCCAGCACGTCCCAAAGACCTTCACTGAGGTTAAGGTCAGGACTCAGAGGAGCCGATTCATGTGTGAAAATGATTCTTCATGCTCTCTGAACCTTCTTTCACAACTTTAACCCTGATGAATCTTGGCAGTGTCGTCCTGGAACATGGCCACGATACGTCTTTCTACATGGTTATTAAAGAGCTAAAACCCTAACTGCTAATTTGGGAGACTGACACAGAGCTGTTCTCCTGATTGGGAATGCTGATGTCAGGTGTGTGAGCCTTTATTATATTTATCCTCAGGTAAGCGTCAGGCGACGATGTCCAGCTCAGACACTCCCGCTGCCAAGAGGCTGAAGATGGAACCGACTTCTCAGAGCCCGTCGGGGAAGAGCACTCCACAGCCAGCATCCGGGAAATCCACACCGAGCTCCAGGTATCATCTCGCATTCCCGATAGAGCCACACGGCTGGTCCTGCTTAATTTAAGAGTTTTAAAAAAATCAGTAATTTCTATCAGTAGTAATTAGAATAATGATTGAGATCTCTCTCTCGTTGCTCTTCCTGTCTCACTCTCAGTGACGTGCAGCTGACGGAGGAGGCCGTGCGCCGTTATCTGATCCGGAAGCCCATGACCACTAAAGACCTGCTGAAAAAGTTCCAGACCAAACGCACGGGACTGAGCAGCGAGCAGACGGTCAACGTCCTCGCACAGATCCTCAAGAAGCTCAACCCAGAGAGGAAAAACATCAACGACAAGATGCACTTCTACCTCATGGAGTAAACACAGAGAGAGAGAGAGAGAGAAAATGGAGAAGAAAAAAAAGCTGCTGCAGGAAGTGAGGCCAAACACGGAGGACTTCACTACCACTGGTGACTGGGTAGGTGGGTGAGTGGGCGGGGCCATGTGATGGAGCAGCAACGTATCCATGGGACCCCCCCATATACACTGCTTAATAAAATGAAGTGTAAACTGTTTGAAAATGTTTAATAAAAGTTCCTGTTTTTTCCAGTAAAGCATGATGTGAGTTTGTGAATAATCCAACACATACTCAGAAAAGTTCTCCTGCTGTTTTAGCTTTAATCAAGAACTTTTTAGTTTTACATTATTACATGCATTAATTCTGATTGGTCGATCCAGACACTGAATAATCTGCTGTTTTTTTTTTATAGAATAGTCAAACAACCTTAAAGAAAGTCTGTGTTCACTTTCTGGTGAAAAAAACAAGTTTAAAAAGCAGCGTTATTCAGCAGTTTGAGGTCTGTGGTGACTCTCGGTTACTGATCAGAAGGTTGTGAGTTCAAACCCCAGCACCACCAAGCTGCCGCTGTTGAGCCTTCAAACACGGCTCTTAACCCTCTCTGCTCCGGTGGGTGCCGTTATCCTGGTTATCTGACCTCTGACCCCAACTTCCTAACAAGCTGGGATATATGAACAAAACAATTTTACTGTACTGTAACACGTGACAAATCCACAGGCTTCTTCTAATGCATTTTGGTGTTTCTGTGCCAAGACCTTAGACATTTACATCAATTAAAACGTATAAGATCTAAATAAAAGAAATCAGCTATAATGACACAAATTTAATCCAAAATGACGTTCATGAAGAATTTGTTCATCAGAATGTATTTAAACCTGTACAGATCAGACAGTGGTGATGTTTTACAGTCAGTTATTAAACACAGGCTTCACTACAACATTGTGAAAGTCTAAAGTGGAAGATTCCGGCAAATAACTGAGATGCGCCGATGCCGAGGAATTCTCCGTCCCGAGAAAAACGAATCCTCATCCTTCAGGATTTCATGAGTAAATTTAAACCGAGCTTCATCTCTGCAAGAGGAAAGTAAAAATCAGTTTGAGGTAAAAGTCCAGCACCGTTAGGAATTCTGCATCCGGCCAGAAAGTGGCGAGTTCCAGACATTTTTATCTTGATGGTAATTTTGGTCTTAAGTGAAATAATTCTAAGAAATGAGAAAACGTCTCCACTCAAAGCAGAACTTTAATTACTTTATTATTATTTGCTCACTGGGCAGTTTCTCAGACTCTCCTATAAGCAGGTAACTGTACAAAATTTTTGCACCCTTCTTCTCTGTCCATCAGTGGAAAAGGAGCAGCAGTGAACATGACGTTTGGGTGGAGTTTACAACACGGGCATTGTGTGTGTGATGTGTGTGTGTGTGTGTGTGTGTGTGTGGTGCAGATACGAGTGGAACAGCTACAGCAGTAATGTTAATGAAGGTCAGTGTAATGGTAATGAATTTTTTTCCTGTTAAAATTCTAGCTGTTTGCATTGTTTTACTTGTCTGCAAAGCTGCAGTTCTTTTGTGTAAATAAAAAACATATCAAATTTTGTTACCGTAATTTACACATTCATGACCTGCACCTCACAGCTTACATTTTATCTAACTGACTTCCATCTCCAACCCGAGAGATCCGGAACTTTGTCCCAGTGTTTAATCTCAGTGTGTGTTTGTGTTTTATTGAATTTTGTTTCCTGTAATTTTAAGACAATGAAGAGAAAAAAGGAAGTTTAAAGTGGAATTCATACCTCAGTATATAGAGAGAACGACGCTTTAAAAGCAGATCCACCCGGTCTGCTGAGTTCTCTTCACGGACCAGACGCATGACGCTGTCAGACAAAAGACACAGACCGGCGATTGTGTTTCCACAGAACTGATGAGAGACACAAACACACAGTGAACACACTTTAATGTGCCACAGCAGCAGAAGAGCCGAATGCAGAGTCAGAGTGGAACAACGGACCTTCACACTATCTACATGAGGTTTGATGAAACCGGCCTTGTCCAGATCCAGAACATGAACCGGACCCAGTAACGGAGTTCCCTCGGGAAACGCCGCTGCTCGGAGCCGCTCCACCACAGTGGCACACTCTCCACCCCACTGCAGCCGCTCCGTCTCTCTGAACCCGTGAATCGCCTGTAGCAGCAATTACAGCAGAAAAGCTCATAAATCGACAACATAATCAAATAAATTAAATAAAAATTAAAGCTTTACAGTCCAGAGATGAGCTGAACACCCAGACTGATCCAGTGAAGTGTTTATAATCAATATACAATGTGGATTGTCTTGTTTACATCACACACTATAAACTGCACATCATTTAATCTCCACAGAAAAAGAGATGTGGAAGATTTCTAGAAGAAACTTTTGCTGTTAAAAAGTCACCGATGTTTACACAGTTTCACCTACAGACCTGAAAAATAAACACTGCCAGATTTTATCAAAGAGTTCATGCTGTAGCTCTGTAGCTCAACTCAGCTGTTCTTCACTACATCACAGGTTCCCAAGGCTGGTCCTGGAGAAACCTGGTCCTGTCCTGCTCTATCACACACTCTCTCTTCCACTCAGGAAGCGCTGGTAATTATCTGTTTAACTGAAACAGGTGTGTTAGAGCAGGACAGGGTTCTCTGGTTCTCCAGGAGCAGGGATGGGAACTTGTCTTCTAGGGGCAAATTCTGGTTCCAGCAGAATAAAGAGACTTTAATCTGCCAGGATGAAGGGACTACTGGTGGTTCCTGATGGGTTTTCATGTGAAAATGTTCTGAATGTCAGTAATGAGAGAAATCTAAACCAGGTTCCTGCAGTCATCCAGTAATCTGAACAATAATTAAAATAATGGAGGTAAAAGTGATTGCGTACATCATCCCAGTGATCAAATTCATATCTTTTTCTCTTAAGTCTTGGGTCGAGTTCTTTGAGAAAAGCCTCTTCCTCTTCTTCACTGATGAAGTTCTGCAGAAGCTGAACATGACCGCGTACAGCTGACAGAACAGCTGCAGAAGAACCGTACATCCAGCTGTGCTCTCCATCCACATGTTCTCCAGTAAACCCGTCCCCACTCCCTGCTCTACTGAATCCTCGTGTACTGCGAGTCTGGCAGCAGGAAGGTGAACTCTCACACACACGTTTACAGCTGCCTGTGCGCGCTTTCACACACAGCTCACTCAGCACTCTCCTTACAGCCCTCATGACTCCTTCAGCCGAGAGAAAAGCGACCACACGGAGTTAAAGTGCAAGGTTATGAGCGCTTCTACTGCGAGGTTCATGCGACCTGGACGGCGCCATTTTAAAATGGCTAAGAATTGTGGGAATTGTAGTTTCAGTGGTTTTGCTTATTTATTTATTTATTTATTTATTTTCTCTAGCGTTTAGATGCAGTTGTTTTCTTTGTTATATATCAGTTTAATACATTCAGTAATAATTGTAGGATTCCTGACATACATAATATAATACAGGATTAAATTCATGGTGTGGACACAAGTTTATTCTGCTGAAAGAAAAACACTAAACTGGTTTGAAACATGAATCTGAAGGCTCGAGACTGAAGGTTAAAATCGCAAGAATTATTCAATAATTTTGTAGTTCGTTTGTTCATATTTCTAAAAAAAAAAAAAAAAAAAAAAAACTACAATAAGGCAGCGTGTTAATTTAGTGCAGTTCCCCAAAAGTCCACTAGGGCTCTAGTCACGTGCTGTAAACGAGCAGCAGTAACAGAAGAAGAAGAAGTAAACCAGAAGCTCTGTTTCAGCGCCACCTGCTGTTCAGGCTCTGACACAAATCAATCCCTCAAACATCGTGTTCTTCAGTTCCTAAACTATCAGTTCCAGTCTAGAATCTTCCACACAGTTTTGGGATTTGAACCCACAACCTTCCAGTTCCTGACACAGGAACTCTGACTTGCTGAGCCTCACTGTCTTTCTGTCTTTTCCACAAAGTACACACTGAAAACTAAATCAGTCTACTTCATGATTATAATGAACTTTTTTTTTTTTTTCTTTTTTTTTTTTTTTTAACTCTAATGCATTACAATTTTACATTCAATGCAGACTTTTTTTTTTGGTGAAATATTGCATATGTGTTAATGTTGTGAAAATGTGAAAGTTTTTCCTGATTAGAGATCTGGGGATTCCAGAAAACACATCCTATATCCAACCGGACATGTCCAATCTGATCATGTGATTGTGGTCCAAGTGTGTCACTTTGCATAATTGAAATTAATCTTTTATATCCCTGAGTCTGACAAAGAAGTATGTGAGGAGCAGTGTGTGTGAGGACAGAGGAAAGGGATCTTAAGCCATCTTATGCTTAACATCTGATGTTAAGACCACCTTCCAGTAACCCTTGGTAATGTCCAGTGAAGAAATAAACTGGGTTCTTCCCAGACGCTTCACAAGGTCATCTGTCCGAGGGAGTGGGTAGCTGTCAAACTCCCTAGGGTCAGGTTTAGGAACTGCAACAATGGGATTTGACCAGGGGCTGGAGGACTACTCAATGATTTCTGCATGCAGCATCCTAGTTATCTCCTCCTCAATAACCCCCTGAAGATGGGACAGAACCACCTATCTAGTCCAGGAGGAGGTTGACAGTGCAGACGGCAGAGCTGAGGGTGAGTCTCACCCACCCACTACCTATTTCCTCATTAAGGGGGCTCCTCAAAAAGTGTCAAGGCCAAATGTGTGAGCTCCTTCCTGGGGCCACAGAATACCACTGGAAAACTACATGGAAGCTACATGGAAGCTGAAGTCAAAAACGTCTGCCAGCATTGTCTCCAGTGCCCGAGAACGGCTCCCCATAAACTTTCACCAGACCCTCTCAGCCCTCTGCCCATCATTGGGGTCCCATTCAAATGGATTGAGATGGACCTCGTGGGGCCACTGTCAGAATCAGCCTGGGGACACGAGTACATCCTGGTTATCATGGATTATGCCATCAGCTATCCCGAGGCCATTCCCTTGCGCAAAGCCACCTCATGAAGTATTGCTAGAGAGCTGGTCATGCTGTTCAGTAGAGTGAGGATCTCTAAAGACTTAGTAACTGACCAAGGTATGCCATTTATGTCTAAATTAATGACAGATCTGCTGTTGCAGGTGAAACAAGTCTGGACTTCTGTCTATCACCCTTAAACAGACAGCCTGGTAAAATGCTTCAACCAAACACAGATGTTGCACTGGATGGTAGACGAAGAAGGGAGAAACTGGGACCTCCTGATGCCTTATATCCTTTTCACTGTCAGAGGAACACCATAAGCCTCCACAGGATTCTCTCTGTTTGAGCTGCTCTTTAGGAGACGGCTCAGGGGGCTACTGGATGTCACAAAGAAGGTCTGGAAAGAGCATCCCTCCTTGATCTACCATCGAATATGTTTAACAAAAGCAGAGTCACATTGACCACATCTTCCCCATTGTCAAAGATCACATGAATCAACACGAAAGCGCCTAACAGAGGGTTAAACAACCCCAGTGCAACCCCTTGAATTCTAGCCCGGTGGCCAAGTGCTCCTCTTAGTTTCCAGTGCCAACTGCAATTTCCTGGCCCACTGGCAAGGTCCATATACTGTGACTGAAAGGCAGGACCTGTGCATTATCACCTGCAAACAGCCGGTAAGCAAAATCATTATTATACTACATTAAATTGCTAAAAAAAATGGACTGAGCTTGTTCCTCATTTCTCTAAACTATTCAGTTTGCACCTATCAGTGATATTTTATAATGAATTTGGTTGTTTCTATTTTTCAAATTAATAATATAAAAGACATATAAATTCACTACATGGCCAAAAGTATGTGGACACCTGACAATTGAACATCCCATTTCTAAACCATGTGCATTAACACAAATTTATTCCCTGTGTGTGCTGTTATAATGAGCTCCACTCTTTTGCGAAGTCTTTCCACTAGATGCTGGAGCGCGGCTGTGGGGGTTTGTGTTCATTCAGCTACAGGAGCATTAGTGAGGTCAGGCGCTGATGTTGGGATGTCGAGGAGGTCTGGGGTGCAGTCGGTGTTCAGTGGGGTTGAGGTCAGGGCTCTGTGCAGGACACTCGAGTTCTTCCACTCCAACCTTCACACACCATGTCTTCATGGAGCTCGCTTTGTGCACAGGGGCATCGTCATGCTTTTATGTCATGCATCCAACTTTGTGGCAACGATTTGGAGAAGAACCACATATGGGTGTGATGGTCAGGTGTCCACATACTTTTGGCCATATAGTGTATAAACATGTGACTGAATTTAAACTGCCATGACCCTGACCAGGCAGCTCACATGACTTTTTTGGTGCTTCCAATGGCAAGTCCTGCTCTAGCCTACCCACTTCTGGCAAGCTTAATAAAAACAGGAATAGTTTTTGCCAGCTATTTGTATCTCATTTTTTATTTTATTTTATTTTATTTTATTTTATTTTATTTTATTTTATTTTATTTTATTTTATTTTATTCATATAGAACCTTTTATCTGTTCATTATGAATAATGTATTTGTATTTAGTTCACAAGTATGAATGCTGAGAAAGTGTGTGTATGTTCAAGGGTTTCACTGTTTCAAACTGAATGGCCTTCCCCAGGAACGGGTATTTTCTGTCTCTCTCTCTCTCTCTCTCTCTCTCTCTCTCGCTCTCTCTCTCTCTCACTCACCTGCTGTGTGTTGCTGTTAGATTACTGTGACTTGCTTTAATGATGCTCTGGGGGGTGGGTTTGTGTGTGTGTGTGTGATGGAGATGATCTGATATCCTGGAGTGTTCACTTGCTAAACTCTGACTGTGTGACATGACTGAACCTCCGATCGGATCAGTGGGCTTTATGTCCTCATCTTCATGTGTGATCATACAAAAGCTAAAATCTGACCACAGATCAGTTCCACTTTCTGTGTGACCTCTGTGTGAGTGACCCCACTATGTGTGTGTGTGTGTGTGTGTGTGTGTGTGTGTGTGCGTGTGTGCGAGACCCCTGTGTGAGTGACCCCACTGTGTGTATGTGTGTGTGTGTGTGTGTGTGTGTGTGAGAGAGACCCCTGTGTGAGTGACCCCACTGTGTGTGTGTGTGTGTGTGTGTGTGTGTGAGACCCTTCACATACCTGTGTTTAGAATGGATTAATGTTAAATGCAGCAATGAATTTGAATTGTTTCAGCACCACGGACAGCCACAAACTAAACTCGGTTTACAGTCATTACCGGCAGCAAATTAAGCACATTTGGCTCTTTAAGTGTGGAATCAAGCAAGGTCATGAAGGAGAAGGTGGAGGAGAAGGTGGCGGAGGAGGAGGTGGTGGAGGAGGAGGTGAAGGAGAAGGAGGTGGAGGAGAAGGTGAAGGAGAAGGTGGAGGAGAAGGTGAAGGAGAAGGTGGCGGAGGAGGAGGTGGCGAGGAAGGTGAAGGAGAAGGTGGCGGAGGAGGTGGAGGAGAAGGTGGAGGAGAAGGTGGTGGAGGAGGAGGTGGCAAGGAAGGTGAAGGAGAAGGTGAAGGAGAAGGTGGAGGAGAAGGTGGCGGAGGAGGAGGTGGCGAGGAAGGTGAAGGAGAAGGTGAAGGAGAAGGTGGCGGAGGAGGAGGTGGCGAGGAAGGTGAAGGAGAAGGTGGCGGAGGAGGTGGAGGAGAAGGTGAAAGAGAAGGTGGCGGAGGAGAAGGTGAAGGAGAAGGTGGCGGAGGATTAGGTGGAGGAAGAGAAGGAAAAAGAGAAGGAAAACGATGTGGTGCTCACTGGGAAATCTCTGTGCACTAATTCTGAAATGTGTGTTGTGATCAGAATATCACTCTTTAATTCGCCACAGAGAAACAAACATCCCGTTCATAATTCTGCCTGATGCCGGAGGGGAAAAGACACACGTTTCCGGTTCTCAGGTCGATGTGACTCTCCTTCTGTCTCTCACTGAAGGAACATGAGACGAGAACATGAGATTGGCTGCAGGGAATGAGTGCGCGCGCTCTACCGGGTGTCCGCGTGCTAGAAGATAAACACTATGCAGGGGCTCAGAGGGGTGCGGGGTCGCGTGCTGCAGTAGATACACGGAGATTTGGCCAGATGCACGCGCGCCGCTGAATTTATCACCCCTCGTTATAGCGCTACGCGTCGGCCGTTCGGAGCCGATACACCGGTGTACCGGGCCCGTGTTCACTCCGTTTTTTTTCCCACAGAAAGCGAAGGAGAGCGCCCCCACCCTCCTTCCTCCTTCACGGTCACCCCTCCCCCTCCCCCTCTCGCTACCGGAGAGGACCAAGAGGAAAAGAGGAGCCACTGGTCGCTCGAGGAGGACAGCGGAGCCGAGAAGAGCCGAAGGACGCACGGCAGAGGCGGGAGAATCATGTGCACGTCCTCGCGCGCGGCTCACAGCGCGGACAACCGGGGCGCGACACACTATGGGCGGTCGGAACCGTCACCGTCGTCTTTCTACCACTGACGCTTCTTCCGTTTCTCTTGATGGGATTTTATAACGCTCGAACACCGGAGTGCGCCTGAAGGATGACACTTCATCTGTGAAAAAACCGAGCAAACGACCGATTATCGGGATCCGTTCTCTTTTCTTTTCTTTTCTTTTCGACAAGCTGTGACTGCGAACAAACCAACCATTTACCGTCACATATTTATGTATAAGGCCGAGAGGACTGCTGCCGGTAATGTGCGGGTGAAGAGAGCGCGAGGCGTCGGGAGGCAGAATGAGCATCACTACACTGTACCGAATATTGCGGATGTTTCGAAATAAATAAATAAATAAATACACCGATCCCAATTTTTACTTGATAAAAAAGAAGTGAACGGGGCGCACGAGATTTTATCAAAATGCCGAGATGAAAAAACGTTAAAGACTCGAACTGTTTTTGTACAGATTCATAAGGTCATATTTTCAGAAAGATCTGAAGCGTTTATGGCCTTTACAGAGCGAGCGCTGAAGAAGACACCGTGTCCGTGTGCGAGCTGTCTAACGGAGGGACAGGCTTTTTTTTTTTAGAAACCCATTAAGATGGAGCCGCAGAAGAGATGAAGGCTTCAGCAGATTATCGGAGGTAGAAACGGAGCCGATGACGGCGGTGATGCTGGATGTAAAATGAGGTGAGGAAGAAACGCCGATTCTGAATTGAAGCGCGCAAGGAGACGAGCGACCTGCTTCTGTTCTTTCTTTTCTTTTTTTTTTTTACTTTTGCCAATCAGACCTCAGCGCTTGGCCCCCTTTTCTTTTTTTTCTTTCATTTTTTCTTTTACAACTGAGATAAACACACCGCGTAAATCTCCGCGCGCCTCCGGTATGTGATGTGTGGGATGTAATGTGGTGTGGTCGTCGCGCGGAACCTTCACCCCCTTCTTCCCTCCCGCTTCGTGAAGACTGGCGTTCGGCGCGTGCAGAATGGCGAGGTTCACAGACGAGGCGCCGGCCCGGTACGGCGGAGGTGGAGGTGGCAGTGCAGTGGCGCATGCGCACGGGCAGGGCGGCGCGGCGCGCGGGGCCAGCAGGCAGGGCGGCCCACCGGGAGCGCAGCGCATGTATAAGCAGTCGATGGCCCAGCGCGCGCGCACCATGGCCCTGTACAACCCCATACCGGTGCGGCAGAACTGCTTCACCGTCAACCGCTCCCTCTTCATCTTCAGCGAGGACAACTTTGTGAGAAAATACGCCAAAAAGATCACCGAGTGGCCATATCCTTTTATTCCCCGTTACACCGCAATCACAAAGCCCCGCTGCTCGCTCACTGTGATTAGGGTAGGAAAGTGCTCAGGTCACCTACACATGATTCAGAGCAGCCATTACAGTGTTCATTAATGCTGGACGCTGATTGGTCAGTGGCTCCTTTACTACACACCAGGTGCAGTCCACGCCCTGTGAAGTGCTTGTGTGTGTGTGTGTGTGTGTGGGAGGGGGAGGGGGGTGTAGTGTGGTGGAGTATAGTGGGGTAATCTCCATCACCTCTCACAGTGTGTATGTTTTCTTAACAGTGATAATAGTGTGTGTGTGTATGTGTGTGTGTGTGTGTGTGTGTGTGTGTGCGCGAGTGTGTGCGCTTGCGCGTTCTGTTCGTCGACTTGCTGATGTCAGCATGTGCAATCTGTTACTCAGGTCGAAACGGGGGGGGGGGGGGTTGGTTGTTGTGCAGCCACAATTTCTCTTTCCTTCTCCAAAAGGCTTCTAGAGGAAGAGGGAGTGTGTGTCTCTGTGTGTGTGTCTCTGTGTGTGTGTGTTTCTGTGTCTGTGTGTCATGTGTCTATGTGTGTGTGTGTGTGTGTGTGTGTGTGTGTCTGTGTCTCTGTGTTGTGTGTCTCTGTGTCTGTGTGTGTCTCTGTGTCTGTGTGTGTCTCTGTGTGTGTGTGTCTATGTGTGTGTGTCTATGTGTGTGTGTCTCTGTGTGTGTTTGTGTGTGTGTCTCTGTGTGTGTGTGGATAGTGAGTTTAACGCTCTAGTGAAAGGTGGTTCTGTGTTTTCATGTGAATTATTTGCTGCTCCTGCTGCAGTGAGATAGTCTGATTGTGATTTTTGTCCAAGTGTATGTGAGGGTTTTTCACAGTTGTCAGGGTTGCAGTGTGGAAGCTGCTGATTTTTAGGTGACTAAGCAAGTACTGAAGCTGTCAGAGTGACTTTATAGTTATTCACGGATGGATTTTTTAATAAAAAGAATCTGTTTGAAATGGTGTGGGTTCATGGCTGTGTGGAGATCAGTTTCTACTCAAAGCTCAGCTTCTCCCTCAGCAATTTTCTGTTCTTCTGTTTGACCTGTGTTGAACTGATTCACAGACGTTAATTGTTCTTGAACTCATGCATATGTTAAATTAAACTGCTTTGTTTGAGTTTCTGTAAATCTGCAGATTTAGTGGATTAATCCTGATTTTCAATTTTTAATTATATAGCACTTTTAGCAATGGACTATGTCACAAAGCAGCTTTAGAAATATATCAATCCCAGATATAAGTTTTAAATGTATATATTTATCCCAATTATTTACCTATATATTTTTTTATGATTAGGTGACATTACATTATAATTTTTATTAACCATTAGTTCTACTCTGTAGTGTCCCTGTGAGGTTTTTTTTTATTCACTAATTTTTTCACTGTGCTGATCCACAGATGAGACCATTCTGGTACTTTTACAGCTGGCATTTTTAGATCTAGATTAGAAATAAATAATGAATGATTTTTTCTGCACATTTAATGTGAAAAAAGGGCACGTAAACCTAAAAATATCTTTCTTTTAATTCTATTTTATTTGAACAAGGACAATAAAAAGTATTATAATTAAGCAATATCACACAAGCAGGAGTACAGCTATACTGAATATCGGCACAGCTGTGCTTTTGGCTGTAGGCACAGGGTTGTACGTAATCACAGCTGTGCCAGTATTCACTATAACCACACGATTGTGAGTGCAATATTGGTTTTATACAACAGTTCTATAAACAAGAAATTAACATTGAGGAACTGACATTTCAGACACAACATGGCCAAATGTTTTGGATGGTCTTTTTGCATGAGCAGAAATAGATCTCGAAGAAGCCACACTCACTCATAGACCATTGTCTAGCTGGCTAGCTATCTCAGATTGATTTTTATATCGGCGTTAAACGTGTTCCCGTGCCCTAAACTGGTGCCCTTCTTCCTTTTCATCTTCATCTGATGAGCTTTCATATTTTAAGTCAAACATTATATCCCTGGAAAATGTATTCTTTTCTATGTCCGCTGATGATGTTACTAACTCTACTGTAGTAACGTTTTCAGTGATACACACAGTGAAACATTCCAGTGAGGTTATACTATATGAGCACTCTTATATCTGCTGAAGTCTGCTCGTCCAGTCAGATTAGTGAACAAGAAATAATTGTTGTATAATGTCTTATAATGTCATAGATGGTAATAATTTTACAGACACAGTAGCTACAATAATGACAATAATGTTATAGATAGTGATACAGGTTCATTACAGACGGTGATACAGTAACGCTATAGACGGTGATACAGAAACGCCATAGACGGTGATACAATAACGCTATAGACGGTGATACAGAAACGCCGTACACGGTGATACAGAAACGCTATAGACGGTGATACAGTAATGCTATAGACGGTGATACAGAAATGCCGTAGACGGTGATACAGTAACGTCGTACACGGTGATACAGAAACGCCATAGACAGTGATACAGTAATGCTATAGACGGTGATACAGAAACGCCGTACACGGTGATACAGAAACGCTATAGACGGTGATACAGTAACGCTATAGACGGTGATACAGAAACGCCGTAGACGGTGATACAGTAACGCCGTACACGGTGATACAGAAACGCCATAGACGGTGATACAGTAATGCTATAGACGGTGATACAGAAACGCCATAGACGGTGATACAGAAACGCCATAGACGGTGATACAGAAACGCCATAGATGGTGATACAGTAACGCCATAGACGGTGATACAGAAACGCCATAGATGGTGATACAGAAACGCCATAGACGGTGATACAGAAACACTATAGATGGTGATACAGTAACGCTATAGATGGTGATACAGTAACGCTATAGACGGTGATACAGTAACGCCGTAGACGGTGATACAGAAACGCCATAGACGGTGTTACAGAAACGCCGTAGACGGTGATACAGTAACGCCATAGACGGTGATACAGAAACGCCATAGACGGTGATACAGTAACGCCATAGACG
>CM074928.1:23428305-23441444 GCA_037576815.1 Pangasius larnaudii
ACACACAGAGCAGCCCGGCTATAGAGAGAGGCAGATACACACAGAGCAGCCCGGCTATAGAGAGAGACAGATACACACAGAGCAGCCCGGCTATAGAGAGAGGCAGATACAGATACAAGCTTTCTTGGCATGACTGGCACAGTATTGCCAAAGCGCTGGCCATGAAATAAACAAATAAATACACCATATATAAATAAGTGAACAGATAAATCAACAATAAAGTCTTAAAATATATATAACAAAAAAAAATGATCAAGTTAAGACTAGGTACACCCATTTGTACGCTCATGTGACTGACTTTAGATTTGTCTACTGGCTGTCTCTCTGATCTTGTGGCAAGCTGCTACATATCTAGCTGCTGTTATCAGGCTTGAGTTTGCTCTTATTTTTTCTTGATTTGATAGTGCAATAAAATTTGGTATTATTTTTTGTGAAGTAGACCAAAAAATGTAATGTTTTGGTAATGGTCACACTGTAGCAGGAAATGTTTCCACTGCTTTCTGCATGCACAGGGAGCAGTGATGAGCAGTTTCTCCTCTCACAGCAGCCATATCTCTGTCTGTCTGTCTCTCTGTCTGTCTGTCTCTCTCTGTTTCTCTGTCGTTTGTTTGTGTGTGTGGTTGTGGGGGTGAGGTTGGGTGGGCAACTCATTTCATCTTCAGAAAGCTCCAAAACTAAAAGGAGCATCCTCCACACACACACGCACGCACGCATGCACGCGCACACACACACACACACACACACACACACACACACACAAACAGAGAGAGAGAGAGAGAGAGAGAGAGAGAGAGAGAGAGAGTCTGTGTTTTGTAATATGGTGTCAGGATGTCTGCTTTGAATCATAGATTTGAATAATTTTTTTGTCAATGGCTTCCTAACATTTGTCTGTAATGTCGAGACTTTGGGTGTGTTTGTGGATTTTGTTTTTCATGGAGAAAAAGTGAAGGAAGTCACACACAGCTGACTAATCAACATGCTTAAATAACAATGGAATAGAGGTGATTAGTGGAAGGAAACTCATCCCACTGTTGCTATTAGAATTCTACACATCTTAAATCATGAATAGGAGGAATACAAACATAATAAAAGCATAGGAAATGTGGCTATTTCAGGGCAGATGGATGAGCAGAGAGACAGAATGAGAAGAAAAAGAAAAAATATATAAAAATTGAGAGAAAAAAGAAAAAGACAGAAGAGAAGAAGTGGATGAAAAGCAATATATGTATGATGCTCAGCGTATTTCCCAACATCCATAATTATCTTTAACTCTATTCCCAAATCTGGTGGTAAAAATCTGTTCATTAAGCACCACTGCAGTGTTAAAGGCAATCAAAAAGAAAGGAAAAAAATCATTCTATTGGCCTGGTTTAATGTCTGCAGCAGGATGATGTGATGAAGTGTGTGTGTGTGTGTGTGTGTGTGTGTGTGTGTTACAAGGTGTGAGCAGCATTGTGAACAGATCAGTGTGATTTATATTTTGGGATTCAGTGACTGTGACAGAGAATAAATCAATAAATCAGGTTCCACCTTTTCCTGGCCTGTTACCACGGCGATGCTGTGATTCTATCAATGGCGGAAGAATGTTGTTGCCATGGCAACAGTTATGAATGAGAACAGGCTGGTTACCGTAGAAACGGTGTGAATGAGGAATCACCAATTACCATAGAGATGTGGCATGTGACTCACGGGCCTCTGAGGCCTCACTGTCAACTGATCACATGATGTTATTTCTACAAGAATTTTTATTTACAAATTAACAATAATCTTTTAATTATACATGGGGAACTCTGAATAAATTACTGTTCTTTTTCTCTGTCTCTAAAACAACACACATGCACACACACACACACACACACACACACACACACACACACACACACACACACAATGTATATGTACTGTATATGTATATGTATATTTATCTATATTACGTCTCAGTCCTTTATCAGGATTATCTCATGCAGTATGACTGAAAGAGTTTAAAAGTCTGACTCCACTACAAACATCTGTTTTTTCCACCTGTTATCAAAAATAAATTAAATGAAATATGAAATAATAACTAAATAAAATTGATTTATTAATAAATGAACTTCATTTATTTTTGGATAAATATTTTTTGGATGTTCCAGACCACTGATCTGTGATAATTATCTGAGCTGACAATTGTGTCTTCATTCAGATGGTAATTTATTTTCAGTCCCAAAACACACTGTTAATCACTTTGCACATGCTCAGTTCCTGCCTTTCCTTCACAGAATTCTGTCGACTGTGGGCTCAGACTTTGATCTGAGGACGCTGCGGGCCGTCAGAGTGCTGAGACCCTTGAAGCTGGTGTCTGGAATTCCCAGTGAGTATTAGAGTGAGAGAACAAGAGATGATATGAATGAGGGAGAGATTCAATTTGATATTACTGTTATGGAAATAAAAAGTGTGTTAATAAAAACCTCCAAAATTACAAAATACAGTCTGGTCCAAATATGTGCTGTGTTCTTTGTGACTCTTCACTCTTAGAACAAATTGTCAAACCTTAAATTAAAGCTTCATCCTGAAAACATTAAGTATTGTTGTATTGAAATAGGTGTTTAATGATTCTGGTGCTAATTTATTGGTTGGTGAGCTGTTTCCGTTATTTCGGTGAGAGGTTCTGTGCGTGTCATAATGATGTCGTGGGAGATGTTATTGTTATTGCTAATGCAGTTACAATGGAGTTTAATAGGAGAAAAAATTCCAACAATCTCAAGTACAAGTGATAACAGTCAGGTTTTACTGTAAACACTTGAAAAGAACAAGGGCTTCTTTATCTCTCCCACCATTTTATAGCAACTTAAACACTAAACACTGTCACTGAGAGATGCACTGCTGTACTACAGAATACTCCATGACCAAGAACTAAATTAAACACTAGTTTTATAAATTTATAATTTATAATGTCTGTTTGTCCTCCAGGCCTGCAGGTGGTACTCAAATCCATCATGAAGGCCATGATCCCCTTGCTGCAGATTGGCCTGCTGCTTTTCTTTGCCATTCTCATGTTTGCCATCATCGGCCTTGAGTTCTACATTGGCAAATTTCACACCACCTGCTTTGATGATATCACTGGTGAGTTTGTGTCTGATTAAAAAAAAACAAAAACAACAAAGTTCCATTCATGAGTCCATGTAGGTTATATTAACCTGAGAGGCTGCAGTGTGAACGTGTGTATGGGATTTTTTGTGCCTGTTTCCATCAATACTGTTTAACTTACTAATTATTAAGATGAAGCTAATCTGTAAATGTTGTAATTATTTTGCTGTAAATCTGTGCACTGATGAAGGTGTGTGTCTGTTTCTGACAGAGGAAATTCGTGAAGAGTTTCCATGTGGAACTGAGCTCCCCTCTCGACTCTGTCCAAATGGTACAACCTGTAGGAAATACTGGCTTGGACCGAACTATGGAATCACGCAGTTTGACAACATCCTTTTTGCCATTCTCACCGTCTTCCAGTGCATCACTATGGAGGGCTGGACAGATCTTCTGTACTATGTGAGTCACAATAATGTAATGTCCATCTGACTTTTCTGTCACTGTGATGATTCCAGATTTTATTGAAGTAAAATAATGTTGAAAACAGATTTGCTGAAGTGAAAACATCACTTGTTCTGCTGACACACACATTTTCTTAACATGTCTGATCTGTCAGGTGGAGACTTTGTGATATATCTATAGAAATCCAACACAAAGCTAGTGATGGGGAAAACAGGGATAAATGTCTAACTAAATGTGTGCTGTGTGTCTCCTGAACAGTAAGAGAAATATACAGAGCATTAGAACCTGCAAAGTTTGTGCTCTTATCACACAGGAACAGACTGTCCATTTGTAGAAGAACCTCCTGTTCTCTTCACTACTATGCCAGCCATCTTGTAAATTCCTGTTTTAAAAATTCGTGCATGAAACACTGAAATCCTCTTTAGATGATCATCCTGATTGTAAGACAGAGTGTCTGTAGGAAATCAAGGTCAAGTGACTGGAACTCATTTTATCTTTTTATGGCCAGGTTTTTCTTTGTTCTGTTCACTATGAAGTGATCCATATTGTCTACGTCGTCTCTACTGATCAGACTGAACATAATGCTGAAGTCCAGTGGACTGGAGGAGGGCTGTTCATTCTTAACCTTTTTTTTAATATAAAATAATATAAAATTTCTCATTTAATCTCAAAATGACCTGAACACCATGTCTGCTTTTAGCCACATGCTGTGTGCAGTTCCTCATGTACCAATAAAAAAATAATGTACATGTACAAACAAAAAAAAAAAAACTAAATAGATGAATTAACTTGCTAAGAAAACTCTGTCTCTCTCAGTTTCTCTCTGTCTCTGTTTCTCTGCCTCTCTCCCACTGTTTCCCTCTCTGTCTCGCTGCCTCTCTCTTTCTGTCTCTCTCTATGTGTGAGCCTTGTGGGCCCGTTGCTATATTTATCTTGGGTCAGTGTTGAACTGGAGTTATTCTTACAGCTGCTGAGGAAGAATCCAATGAAATTTTAATGGCCAAAAATGCTGCAGTACATAAGAGACTGAGAGAGTGTGAGAGACAGAGAGGAATAGAGAGAGCGAGACACAGAGAGACAGCAGATAGACACAAAATGAGAGAGAGAGACACAGTGGGAAAAGTCTACTGCGGTAGAAATATTTTGAGCACTTCACTTTTCTTAACTTCACAGATGAGTTTCATTTCCAAGCTTTTTGGAACTTTGGCTCTGTCTTGTGTTTTCTTCTTAAAGTGTGTGCAAAAAGACACAGAGGCCGCCACAGTTAATTACACTTAAGATTCTAACTGACAATCTGATGGTATCAGACTGAATGCTTTAAAGTGGCTTTATATTTGTCTCGTTTCTGTCAGGACACAGCATGGTGGACATTTTTCCTTCTGTACAGATGGCTTGCTCCTAGTGTGTTTGCCAAGAGGTGTGGAAATAAACTAGTTCTCATCCGGTCCGTCTCTCTATTGAGCCTCACCCTTATGTTCAGTTTAAACAGTAGCTATGGCATAGAGCTCACAGATCACCATGAGGGGAAAAAATCTGACCATTATAACCTGCACAGTGAACATCAGTCAAGCCACCTGACATTTCTGTTTATTTTTGCAATCACAAATGTCAGCACAAAGTGTTAAATGTAGAGCTTCTGGAAAACATATGGTACAACTGGGAGGGGGCATTGGGTGGGGGGATGTCACATGCCCTCCACTGTGCAGCTCACGGTGTTTGTGTTTTATTTAAAATTTAAAATGTACACCTGCAGGATCCAAATAAAAATGAGTCAGTTATAAATTCCTGAGTCTGATCAGTGTCAAAAATACAAGAAATGCAACCTGTAATGCAATTCTTTTTTTTTGATTCTCTGAAATGTTTTTTAAAACCAGTGTGTGTATGTGTCTGTGTCAGAGTGACGACGCCTCGGGCAGCGCATGGAACTGGATGTACTTCGTCCCCCTCATCATCATTGGCTCCTTCTTCATGCTCAACCTGGTACTCGGTGTGCTGTCTGGGTGAGTGTGTGTAGGAAAACATTTTAACTTTATGGGGATTTTTTCTGTTGCACATTAAGACATCTGTTTTTTTGTAGATTTTTTGGATTAAGATTATTGACATTCAGATAGAATTACAACTAAGTGTGAGTGTGTGTGTGTTTGTGGCGGAAGTGGTAGCTCAGTGGTTAGGACATTGGGCTACTGATCGGAAGCCTCAGCACCACCAGGCTGCCACTGCAGGGCCTTTGAGCGAGGCCCTTAACCCTCACCTGCTCAGGTGTATAAATGAGATAAATGTAAGTTGCTCTGGATAAGAGTCTGCCAAATGCCATGAATGTAAATGTTTGTAACACAGTGAGTTTGCTAAAGAGCGAGAGCGGGTGGAGAATCGCAGTGAGTTCCTGAAGCTGAGGCGACAGCAACAGATTGAGAGAGAACTGAACGGATATCTGGAGTGGATCTGCAAAGCAGGTGAGCAAATCCATGCCTCCATCTTCATCAGCCTCTCTGTCAGCTTAGCAGTCTCCATCACCATCTCCACATCTGTACTCACTTGCTCTGTGTTCATAACTCTATAATTATCTTTGTTTAAATTTGTAATGTGAGTTTTGACATAAGAAATAAATGGAGGTTGTAGTGGGGTGGGTGTAGTGGGGTATGGATATTTTGGAGGGTGTAGTGGGACAGGGCTAGTAAGGCATGCGTAATTAGATTGTACTCAGCTTGTGTCAATGTTTGGTTTCCTGTTTCTCCAGAGGAAGTGATTCTGGCTGATGAGGACAATGACGGTGATGACCGGATGCCCTTTGATGGTATTTATATGCAAGCAAATCCCCTCTCTATTCTTTCTCCTCTCCTCCTTTTTTTTTTATCTCTCTCCTCCTTTTTCTCCTCTCTCTCTTCTTCTTCTTCTCTCTCGCCTTCCTCTTCTTTGTCCTTTCTCTGCTCTCTATCCTTCCTCAGCTTATTCCTCTCTTTTTCATCCTTCTCTCTGTGTGCTTTTGCATGTATGAAGGTGGACTGATATACGTGTTCATCTTGGCTTTGCTGAAGAAGTGATATTGTATCTGTACTGTTTCCAGGTTAACCTGTGTGTGAGAGAGCGCGCGAGTGTGCGAGCGAGTTTGCGCGCGACTGACCGCGCGAGAGAGTGTGTGTGTGTGTGTGTGTTTGTGTGTGAGTAGCAAAGATGAGAGCTGTACTTCCTCTACATTAAACCTTATATGCATCATTATATGTGTGTGTGTGTGTATAATTATATTATATGTATTTTAATGTAAATGTAACTTTCTGTTGAAGAATACTGATCACATGACAAATTTTAGTTTCTACAATTCTAATAAAATTTATTTGGTCATATTCTTGATTTTTTTTTTTAAATTTTTATTACTTCTTTTGTTTTTAAATAAAAAAAATCCATACAAAAGTTCTAAAAGACAAAAAAGCTGGACCATGATGCATTGCTGCTGTTTGTGGTGCGCAGGATCACGGAGAAGACCAACGCTGAAGAAGAGCAAAAACGACCTGCTTAACCCAGACGAGGGAGACGGAGACCTCGCTTTAGGTAAAAATTCTGCAGCGAAACAGTTTGTTCAGTCATTCTGCTCACACCTTTGCGCGTGTGTGTAGGTGACAGGGTTAAAACCACATAAGAATATGAAAACATTTTCAAAACCTTTGTCTCTCTGCCCCTCATTTTTTTTCTCTTAGGGTCTCCGTTTGCTCGCGCCAGCCTGAAGAGCTCCAAGCTCGAGGGCTCATCCTTCCGAAAGAAGGAGCGGCGGCTGCGTTTCTTTATCCGTCACGTTGTGAAAACACAGGCTTTCTATTGGACTGTTCTATGTTTAGTTGGTCTGAACACGCTGTGTGTGGCCGTGGTCCATTACGACCAGCCGGAGCTGCTGTCTGACTTCTTGTGTGAGTCCCTTTATTACACTTATCTTCCTTCATCCCTTTTTCCTTAAACGAGTGTGCAGTGCTTTGTTGGTTAGGGCTGTGAAGATTGGTTGTCATAAGCAAGTGAGTCAAATTTGGAACTTCATTAATGTGGATTTTTCTGCTCTGTGCTTATTTAAATGTTATAATGTAAAAGTAAACAGTATGTTTATGTAGAGTGTAATACACTATTGAAGCTGTATTGTGCGCAGGAATGTTGGTCTACTTATCACAAATATAACTTAAACACTTTCAAGTTAATTTTTCCACTTTTAACAGTTGATTTTATTTTTGTGTTTTCACCCACAGTATAAATATTATTTGCTTACATCCAGTCATGAGGTCAGAGTGAATGCAGAAAAATTCAGTTAAACTTAAAATAAGAGTGTTTCCCTCTCTTAAGAGCCAAAACCATCAAACATCCAAAATCTCACTTCATCATTTATAACATAACATCTTTGTGCTCTTTTATGTCTCTCTCTTTCTCTCTCTCCCCCTTTCTCCCCTGAACTATTCTTTCTCTGGGACGCAGACTTTGCAGAGTTTATATTTCTGGGTATTTTCATATCAGAGATGTGTATTAAGATGTATGGACTTGGGACTCGGCCGTATTTTCACTCTTCCTTTAACTGCTTCGACTGCATTGTAAGCTTCCCTCTTGTAATCTCTACCTTTTACTTGCTCACATCAGCTGGATCTGAAAAAATAATGTGTGTGTGTGTGTGTGTGTGTGTGTGTGTGTGTGTGTGTGTGTGTGTGTGTGAAACAGGTCATATGTGGTAGTATTTTTGAGGTGCTCTGGGCGATGATCCAGCCTGGAACGTCATTTGGGATTAGTGTATTACGAGCTCTCAGGTTACTAAGGATCTTCAAAGTGACCAAGTGAGTACCCCATCTGTCTGTTTCTGTCTTTCTGTCTCTCCCTCTGTCTGTCTGTCTCCCTGTCTGTCAGTCCCTCTGACTGTCCCTTTGTTGTCCATCTGTCTGCCCTACTGTGTCTCATGTCTTGTGTCCCTCCACGTGTATGCAAGTCTAAATGATGTCCTTTAAGTGGTGTTTCATTATAATGACTGTATGATTTTCCAAAAAGGGTTTCTTTTAATAATGATAGAGATAATATTTAATAATGATCATTTAAGAATGACACATTGAAAAACACATACAATGAATATACAAATTAATATTTTAAAAATGGATTCAGTGATTATTTTTGTGAAAGCCAGCCCACATATGCTGCCCTGTGCACAGTGCATGGACTCTGTGAGGTATGTAGAGCAGTGGTTCTACATATGGTTTTATTTTTGTGCTCAGTAAGGCAATGGTTATGTTGGGCTACTGGAGCAAACCAATGATGGAAAAAAGAATAGTGCATCTACTATTTGTATTATATTAGTAAGCATGTTTAACTTGTTTCCCAAGAAAGGAAGAGATGTTTGAGATGTAGTTGTAGTGAGAAATTTGCTGAAACCTGGCAACCCATCCCAGGTTCAGACATATACCTTGCAAGCTCCAAATTAAAGTACAAACCTCTTGTGCTCATGTGACCTTTTTAAAAAAAAAAAAAAAAAAAAGATTTTTTTTTTCTGCAGGATCCCAGTCCCAATGCACATACCTAATCTTAAGTTTCTGGCAAGCTTTCAAAAAAAAAAAACAAAACACACTCACACACAAAAAGAATACAGTGTTTTATCTGAATCTGAATTATGTATTCATATCAGTTACATGCTTTGTGTGGAAGTTAACAGACAGAAGTGTAGTGTGAATAAGACTGGAGTAACGAGCTCACACTTTTTGCTGATAAGGTGCCGTGCTATGTATAAAGGGAAAAAATAAAGGGGCCTGGCTTGGGACGATTGATGATAGTATTGGGAATCGGCGACAGATTCCTACTATTGTGATAGCTATCAGGTCAGACGATTTAAATGCTTATGGGAAAACATGGTGTTTGCAGCTTTAAGATCGACGAAAATAAGGTGTATTGTATTTCATAATATGTATTTTCTTTTCTCCTGTTTTGTATCCTATACGAACCTTAATAACCTGCTGTCTGACTAACAAAACATCTTTCTCTGATTAATGAACAGATAAAGCTGTGAATGTCTTCAGTCTGTAAACATGAATGCAGCTGTAAATTAAGAAAATAAAGCAGTGTGGTGTTTATCAGGGTGACTTCATTCAACAAGAGTATTTCTGCTGCTGTTCACCGCAGAGCACATGCATGTGTAGATTAAATATTATAAATTTTATAATGAGCTTAGTTATAGCTAATAGCTCATTATTTTTATTTATAGTCCTGACTTAAGTTCTGCAGCGTTCCTGACCTTGGTAATGGTCAATTAAGCCAAAAAAACCATACAAACAAAAAAACACTAACTAAACACTAATGCTAGCGATTGCAGCTACAACTTGCTCAGAACCAGCTTCCTGTATTTTTTCAATGTGCAAGGTTTCCACTGCAGTTAGCGAGCACCACAGCTCAGGGGAAAAACTGTAGGCATATGTTGTTGTGCTGGCTTTGATGGCCCTGAGTCTTCTTCCAGAAGGAAGTGGCTGGAAGAGGTGATGTCTGGGGTGAAAGTCAGTTTAAAGGATTAAAGTTGGGATAAAGTCAGTTTCCTATTTACAAATACTTGTGAATTTTTTAAAACACTCTTTTATTTGTTAAACGATCACATATTTTTAGTGACTTCTTTTTTTTTTAAACAGAAGCGATAATGCTGCTCATCTCGTATGTTAGGTCTACCTTAGTACATAATAATAGTACATTATCATACTGATGATTATTTTCATCTTCCTTCTCTTTTTTTATTCTCAGGTACTGGGCCTCCTTGAGGAACCTGGTGGTGTCTCTGCTGAACTCCATGAAGTCCATCATCAGCTTGCTCTTCCTTCTTTTCCTCTTCATTGTGGTCTTTGCTCTGCTTGGCATGCAGCTGTTTGGAGGACAGTACGTAATGCAGATTTCTGATCCCACATGTAGACCACTAATCCAATACATTTTGTTTTATCATGGAAATGATTGTATTTACTTAATGTACTTATTATGCAATGAAGCACATTTCAGTTTATGAAGTGACTCTCTTTCTGCAAATACACTTACATGTGAAACAGAAGTGTGTAAAATATGGAGACATCTCTGGTATAAATATGTTACAGATGTTACAGTAACTTGTGAAAACATTTTGAAACATTTTTCCACCAGGTTTAATTTTGAAATGGGCACACCACCAACAAACTTTGACACATTTCCTGCAGCAATAATGACTGTGTTTCAGGTGAGCAAAGCCGAATAACAGTAAACACTAATAACACAAAATAATACAAACACCACATAAATGTTAAACTGATGTTTTTCTCTCTCTCTCTGTGTGTGTGTGTGTGTGTGTGTGTGTTAGATTCTGACGGGTGAGGACTGGAACATGGTGATGTACGATGGCATTGAGTCTCAGGGAGGAGTCAACAAGGGCATGGTGTTCTCCATCTTCTTCATTGTTCTCACACTCTTTGGCAACTGTATCCAGATTAACGATTACACACACACACACATGCGCGCGCACACACACACAAACACACAAAAGATACAAGTTGTTAGGTTCTTTAACACTGTGTTTAGATACGTTGCTGAATGTGTTCTTGGCCATTGCTGTAGACAATCTGGCCAATGCACAAGAGCTGACCAAGGTACTGAACACACACACACACACACACACACACACACACACACACACACAGTGGTTTAAGCTGTGTTTTACCTCCATGTAGGATGAGCAGGAGGAAGAGGAAGCAGCCAATCAGAAAATGGCTCTTCAGAAGGCAAAAGAAGTGGCGGAAGTGAGTCCTCTGTCTGCCACCAATCTGTCCATCGCTGCGTGAGTAACTATCTCACACTCTCTTACACACTCTACACGCACTCTCTCACACACACTCTCATACTCTCTCTCTCTCTCTCTCTCTCTCTCACACACACACATACACACACACTTTTTTTTACTGTCACTCCTCTCCTTTCACCTCTTTGTCTCTTTATCTCACTCCCTCTCTGTATGTCTGTCCCCCCCCCCCCCTCAAAAAAGTAAAAGTCAAAAGTTTGCTTTATTGGTGTGATAAATATTAACATTTGTATTGCTGAAGCTTGGATACAGACTTTGGGAACAAATTAGAAAATCAGAATATAATAAATAGAAACAAATTTACACACATTCTACAATACAGTCAAAAAGAAACACAAGTAATGACACTTATAGAACCCTGAGGAAGAGAAAGAAAATAATAAGTAATAATAATAAAATAAAATAAAATAAATACAAAGTAAAATTGTGTGTGTGTGTGTGCGCGCGCATGTATTATTTATTAGATGATGTGGTCACTCACTGTTCCTTACCTGGTGGCAGGTGTGTGTGTGTATGTATGTGTGTGTGTATGTGTGTGTGTATACTGTACTGCAAGTGTGCAGCTATCTCTGTGCTCCCCAGTAGGTGGGGCAGTTTGTCGGGGTCTGAGAGGCAGCAATTAAAAGAGGAGATGATTTTGGTGGAGAATTCAATTGGAATGTGGTTTATATAGTGCATCAGTGAGGAAGTGCAGCTCTGTCTCTGTTTTATTTAGCGTGCGCTGCTGGCGCAGTCTCTTCTCTCGGGGCAGCAGGACTGTGTGTGTCGGCCGTCTTGATGGTCGAGCTGTGCTCGCTGAGTCTGTACTCTGTCAGGGTGTTTCTCAGTTTTGGATCAGTCACCGCACTCAGATAATGTGCCACGCTGTACTGTCTGTTTAGGGCCAGAGAACACTGCATAGTTCGGGTTTCCGAATAGCGCAAAAAATTCATTTTCAGTGTTTATGTAATTTGGTTCATTCTAGTTGTGTTTGCAAATTTCTTCTGTTCCTGAATCTTTATTGTGTTAGTGGTGTGTTAGTGTGTGTTAGCGGAGAGCTTTTTAATGATATGAGCATGGGTCGCTCTCTTTTAGGTGTTTCCAGAATTTGACTTCCCTTTTTTGTATTTTTATAATTAATGGATATCAACCTAAATCTGCCGTGCATACATTGTTCGTGGTGTTTCTATGCACCTTTAAAATAATTTTGCAGAACTCCGCATGCAGGGTCTCAATTGGATGTTTGTCCCATTTGTCGAATTGGTGATGTGTAAGCAAACTCCACACTTAACTTCCATACAGGGCAATTGGTTTGATCACTGATTCAAATATTTTGAGGCAAATTCTAATTGGAATTTCTGCAAATGTTTGTCATTTTATGGCATAGAAATCTCTGCATGTTTTTTTCTCCCAGTTCACTCACTGCCAAGTTGAAGTTTCCTGATGAACTCATTTTTAGTCCTAGGTAAGTATAATGTTTGGAATGCTCAATTTCATGTGTATCTAATCTAAATGTGTGTTTTGTTCCTTGAGAGCGGGATCTTTTTTGGAATATGATAATTTTAGTCTTTTTTGAGGTTGACTGTCAGAGCCCAGGTCTGACAGTACTGCTGCTCCAGAACCAGGTTGTGCTGTAGACCCTGAGCGCTGGGGGACAGTAAGACCAGGTCATCTGAATACAGCAGGAGTATAATCTCCAAGTTCTGTAGAGGGAAACTGGGAGCTGGCCAACTCATTGATATGTACGCGTGTGTGTGTGTGTGTGTGTGTGTGTGTGTGTGTGTGTGAGAGAGAGAGAGGTGGTGTGTTTTTACGCAAGCGCAGA
>CM074928.1:23441544-23458470 GCA_037576815.1 Pangasius larnaudii
TGGCCTCTTTCAGCAGGATAATGCGCCCTGCCACACTGCAAAAATTGTTCAGGAATGGTTTGAGGAACATGACAAAGTTCAAGGTGTTGACCTGGCCTCCAGATTCCCCAGATCTCAATCCGATCGAGCATCTGTGGGGTGTACTGGACAAACATGCCCAATCCATGGAGATCCCACCCCGCAACTTGCAGGGCTTAAAGGATCTGCTGCTAATATCTTGGTGCCAGATACCACAGCACACCTTCAGAGGTCTTGTGTCATTGAGTCCATGCCTCTACGAGTCAGAGCTTGTGTTTTTGTGGCACAAGAAACGCACACAGATACTAATAACCGGACACAGTAGCTAAGTGAGTGGGGCTGCCTCAGCCATGGCTCAAATATGAGCACTGGGGTCGCCATAGTGCTATGGAACAGCCAATAAACATAGCAGAAATCATACCTGGAAGGATGCAAAGAGAAGATATCAATCTCCACAAATGATTAATATTATTTATAGTATCATTACAATTTATAATATCATTATCTGATTAATATCTATGCTCCCAGTGGTGGCACAGACCGTATTCAGTTTTTTGATTAATTTGAATAAGTTGAATAAAGCCATCTCAGACATTCCCAAGAAAAAAAAGAATCATTTTAGTTGGTGATTTTGACTACACTCTGAATCACAGTGTAGACTGGAACCACAGTGAGCCTCATCCTCTCTCAGCAGAGGCATTCGGATCTGTAGTACAGAACCACAGTCTAGCAGATGTGTGGAAGGGAAACTCGACCTACAGACATACAGTACACCTGGTTAAAATCCAATCCTGAAAGGATCTTCACAGTGAAACTTGATAGGTTTTACACTCAGAGTTTTAACAGAGGCAGATTCTTTAACAGTTATTTACATCCCACTCCACTCTCTGACCATCATTACATCTCATAACTGTCACTACCACACTCAGCACCTTCTGTCAGCATCACTGGCACTTTAACAATAGATTATTACAAGATCACCACTTTGTTTATGCTTTTACACTTTTTTGGGGAGTCTTGGAGAGAGAAAGTCATAGTACAAATCACTAAGCCAGTGGTGGGGCATTCAGCTCTTCTGCCAACAATACATGAGAAACAACACCAGTGAAATCAAGATGATGATTAGCTTTCTTGAAGAAGAAATCTGATCAGCTCCATAATCATAATGACTACAGAAATACTGGAGAAGAACAATATTCTTCTGAGACATCTGTATGGAGAGAGAGAGATCAAGGCGCAATTGTGCAAGCCAGGTTCACACAGTACAATAAAATGGATTCATCTACATTCTACATTCATCTCATTCTTCTTTGCACTGGAGAAACAGGTCAGAGAGAAGAAGTCCATCATACACTTAAAACTACCCATTGTACAAGAAACTGCTGACAAAAATGACAATATCACAAGCACTTTCTTTCTATGAAGAACTGTACAACAGCCAGTCATGTGATCCTGAAGCCACAGAGGAACTTCTGAATGGACTACCACAGCTGAGCGAGGGTGAGAGGGGAAAAAAACTTGGGGAATCTCTCTCATTCAAAGAACTTAGTACAGCAGCTCAACAGCTGTCAAATGGCAAGTCACCCAAGCTGGATGGACTGACCTCTGAATTTTATAAAACCCTCTAGTCTCTCATTGGCTCAGAGATGCACGCTGTCATACTCGAATGCACAGAATCCAAAGTTCTACTCCTTGGCTTTAGAAGAGCTGTAATATTTCTACTACCCAAAGAAGGTGACCTCATAGTGCATAATCCGTCATATTGCATCCCAGAACGCTCAATCTTCGATAACGTTTTTCTAGCGTGGGACCTGTTACACCTTATTGAATTTTACAATGCTTATGGGCGGTTAGAGGGCAGTGTTATCTCAGTGGTTAAGATGTTGTGCTACTGATCGGAAGGTTATGAGTTCAATCCCCAGCGCTGCCACTGCTGGGCCCTTCAGCAAGGTGCTCAGCTGTATCCAGTCGCTCTGGATAAGGGCGTCTGCCAAATGCCATAAATGTAATGTTGGACTGGTGTCACTAGTTCAAGAAAAGGTGTTTGACAGAGTTGAAAGTGGCTAACTTTTTAAGACCCTAACCGCCTTTGGTGTTGGTGGACGTTTCCTCTTGTGGATCAGACTGCTTTACTCTGATGTGCAGTCTGTCCTATCTGCTGTATACCCTCTCCATTCAGCCCCTTCTAAGACACCTGCAAGAAAACCTGCAAGGCTTTTCCGGACTAAGTCCCGACCTATCTGATGTAACCACAATTGAGCTCAGTTGTGATAAATGCTCTGCTGCCTCAATGGTGTGGCACCATCTGAGGGTACTGGATCCACCTCCAGATCTTCTGCATCAACTTCAGAACTATGGACTTTATGGGCTACCACCCAGTGCACCAAGTTTACCATTGTGTGAGGGCGGGCAGAGCCTGATCCACCTTCTGTCCATGGTATAGGCCCTGAGGCTGCAAACAGCTCAGAAACTGCTGTACTGTCCTAACACTGTGCCATGGGAGAGTTTCGGACTTGCAGTACTAAGGATTGCAGGCAGATGCTTTAATGTACTACAATGCCACAAAGCTTGTACGTACCAACCACTTTTATGGAACCGTTTTTAAAGTCTGGTGTTAGCTTAGAGTGCGCTGGAAAGACCATTATGGTCTGGATGAACCACTTTTTATAACACCTGATTACCTGAGCAAACTGTTTCCAGAAGAGAGATTACAGCTTTTATTTCAGGAAGCATGGCAATGGTGAGAGATCTCATTGACCAGGATAAGCGAGAGTGGGTACAAGTATGCCAGCTGACCAGAGAGATCAGGGCAGAGTGGAGAGGATTGTGGGAAATGTAGTAAAGACTTGGAAAGATTTGTTCCCCACACCCCTACTGACCTACATAAACAGCTATATAACTGGAGATCCAGCACAAATGTCCTTTCCAGAGCTGTATATAGCTCCAAGATGAGACAGGTCAACTCCTCTCATACAGATGACTTAAACATCCTTTTCTTAACAGCAGCAAAGCACTGACTGTACATCTGCATAAAAAATGGACTTTCAAGAGAACTCAAAGGATGAGCAGACACAAACTGGAGAACACACTTACCCATTCCTCCACCTCAGTCCCCTTCATGGAGGGTGCTGTACAAGAGCCCTCTACGAAAGTGATGTGGAGGTCTGCAGTGGCGATTTCTTCACTCCTTAGTGCCGAGCAGTACTTTCCTGTTCAAGTGCAACCTCACTGACAATCCCCTATGCATGTTCTGTGGGCTACCAGACACTGTGTTTCACTGCTTCGGTGACTGCCGCAGACTGGATCCTCTTTTTAACTTGCTAGACAAAACTATTAACAGCCTTTATTCACATTTTTCCAGAACAATGTTTATTTTAGGCTGTAAATTTTCCCGCTTGTGCTGTGAGTGCTGTACTTTGATTAATTTTCTAGCTGGACAGGCAAATGTAGCCATTTGGAAGTCTCATAGACTAAAAACAGAAGGAAGAGACATCAACACTGAGCTTATTTAATGTAGAGTCACGGATCAGCCTAGAAGATGAGCTCCATATAATGAATTGCAATGTGAACATGTTTGAAAAGAAATGGTGCACAAATAAGGGTTTATTTTATCCAATAATGGATGTTGGTGAAGTAGTTTTTTTTTTACTGGTGATTATTTTGCCTTTATGTAGAAGTGAGAACAAGTTTTCTTTATCTCATACAGCACCATTGCTAATAAAGAGCACATAAAAGTCAAAAGCCTATCTGTCTGTTTGTCCCTCTGTATCTCTCTCTGATCTCTGGTATTTGACCTCTTTTATTAAGTAGTAGAGTTGTTTTTATTGTCAGTGTGAGTGACAGCTTGTCCACCTGCATCCTGTCCTCAATGTGAAGTTTCTCATGGGGTCTCAATGAACTCCCCCCCCCCCCCCCCCAAACCCACACACACACTTGAGCACAAAAACATTCATACATAAGACACAACATACAGCTATGTGTGAAACATATGAAAAATGTGTGCTGATCAGTACAAACTGTGTCTCAGTGAGGAACAGAACTTATGTGTCTGTACGTGTGTGTCTGTCTGGACTTCCAAGATGGCTCGGCCCGTTGGCGACTTCGGTAGAGAGCTCCTATGTGCTTTGTTTTTGTTTATGTTCATTATTATTTGTGGCACTGACCTGAGACGAACTGTTGGGCATTGGGAATCACACTTCGAGTGATTTGATCCCTGACCTCATTAATCCAATGCAGTTTTTGAACATTTTAGTCAGAGCAGCTGGTAAGGCTCCAAAATTGGGGATCCAGCTGTACACCGAAGTTTCTAAATACAGGCAACACCTTAGGTGCCCAACAAGAGGGAAAAACAGTCTGGATCACTGCTACACGGCCTTAAAGGATGCCTATTACTCTGTTCCCCGTGTAGCACTTGGCCACTCTGATCATTTTCTGGTTCACCTCCTACCTACATACAGACAAAAACTAAAATCTGCCAAAGCTACAGTCTCTACAGTGAAGAACTGGATAGTTGAAGCCAAGTTGGAATTGAAGGACTGCTTTTATCACACGGACCTGAGTGTATTTGAAGCAGTGGCTGACACATGCATCCCCACCACCACTTGCAGGAAGTTCAGCAATGACAAACCATGGTTTACTGCAAAACTGAGACAGGACACAATACAACAAAGCCAGAAACATACTGACAAAGGAAATCAGAACAGCTAAAAGATTATTCTGCTATTCTGAGAAGCTGAAAAATACATTCTCAGCTAATGACCCAGCATCAGTGTGGAGAGGCCTGCAACTCCTCACCAACTACAAAACACCACCCCTCCACTCGGAAAACATCCTACAACTGGCTGAAGACCTGAATGTTTTTTTACTGCAGGTTTAAGAAGCCCATCAACCAGCCATCAACACCTTCCCCCAGTCATCAACATAGGTCTGTGGAAGATGCAGTCAAACAACAGAGCGTTGCAGGTGAAACTGGGGGAAATCACATCCAGCACTTGCATCCTCAGCACCAGTGCCCCCCAAGGGTGCGTGCTCTCCCGTGTGCTTTTCTCCATCTACACAAATGACTGCATCTCCAGGGATTCATCTGTCAAGATCCTGGAATTTGCGGATGACACCACAGTCATCTGCCTCATCCAGGATGGCAACGGTGAACTGGCTATCCCAGTGGTGCAGACACAACAACATGAAGCTAAACACCATGAAGACAGTGGAGATGATGGTGGACTTTAAAATAGACCCTACTCCTCTGCCTCCACTCCGGTTGTACTGTGTCTTACACTGAATCCTTCAAGTTCCTTGGCACTACCATGCTACAAGGACTTGAAGTGGGAGAGGAACATGGCTGCCATCACCAAGAAAGCACAGCAGAGAATGTACTTCCTCCACCAGCTGAGGAAGCACAGTCTGCCCAAGGAGCTGTCGTGCCAATTTTACAGGGCTACCATCGGGTCCATACTGTGCTCTTCAGTTACCATTTGGTTCAGCTCTGCCACCAAACTGGATAAGCGCAGACTTCACAGGGTAGAAAGGTCGGTAGAGCTCATCATCGTGACCAACTTGCTCTCCCTCAAGGACTGGTACACATCTTGTGTCATGAAACAGGCTGGGAGAATCATAAGGGATCCCGCACATAGCCTATTCAGACTCCTACCCTCTGGCAGGTGCTACAGACTAATCAGGACAATAACTTACAGGCACCAGAATAGATTTTCCTGGCAGCTACAAAGATTATAACCACCCCCATAAGCCTACGCTCAGGCATATTTGGCCAACAAAGCTGATTCTGATTGTGTACGTGTGTGTGTGTGTGTGTGTGTGTTAGAGACCTGTCTCTCACCTGGTGTTTCCCTCCTCAGCGTGACAGTTCACTCTGAGCGTCTCAGCACCTCTGAACCCTTTCTGCAGCGGTATTTATTTATTTCTACTCTTTGTGTTTTGTTTGTGCTTCAGTGGCTCTTTCCTTCTTATGTCGCTTTTAGTTTTGTATTTTTCACGCTTGACTCTTCTTCTGGTTTGTTACTTGTTCTTCATCCAAACGGTCCTTTTTACCACTTATTAACACTTTTATTTAACATTTACTACTTAAGCTCTCTGCTGTGTGTATTTTCCCACACTAGCACCCTTGTAGTGTCACTGTATGAATAGCAAGACTGCAGTGACTGTGTGAGTAGATGGTGGTAATCCTTCTGTTGATTTTATCTTTACAACACCTGTAACGTGTCTCATCTTTTTTTGTTTCTCTTTCTGTCTCTTGCTCTGCAGTAAGGAACAGCAGAAGAACCATAAAGGTTCTAAGTCGGTGTGGGAGCAGCGCACCAGCGAGCTCCGAAGGCAGACACTGATGACCAGCAGGGAGGCGCTGTACAATGAGCTGGACCCAGAGGACCGCTGGAAGGCAAGTGGAGTGGGCTAATGAGGGATTGTGAGAGTTACAAGAATAAAAGAAAGAAAGAAAGAAAAAAAATGGCTGAGACATTTCATCAACAATGTGGTTAGGGTCCCTGATTTTATTCATATTGAATTAATAATGGAACATGCATAATTTTTATGTTTAATGCATCATGCATAATGTTTGTTTAAGTCGCAAATTGGATAGCAGTGTAATAGTACCTAAAATAGTACACTTCTTATACAAGCTTTATAGTGTGTCATTCTGTCATATGTGGATGTTGCAGCATCCGTTGTAACCAGGAAATCTGACCGGACTGACACTATTCTGATCATCTGGTTTCAGCTTCTTCAAAATATTTATCTACCAGCAATGTTTCAACTTTTCAATAAATATTAGAAAACACTGTATTTAAGAAGTTTGTGATATGTTGTCTCAAACTGTGTCTGTCCCCCACAGGTATCATACTCCCGCCACATCCGACCTGATATGAAGACTCACTTGGACCGGCCTCTTGTGGTGGACCCTCAAGAAAACCGAAACAACAACACTAACAAGAACCGGCCAGGAGAGGAGCTTCTACACAAACGGCCTCCATTCCATCCTACAGTCGGTGGTGGGGGAAGAGGAGCAGGATCTGTTCCAGCCCAGACTCTAGAGAGAGGAGAATCCACAGAGTCTCACCAAGGCTGCAGGAAAACTGAGAACCAGAGCCATACTGGCACAGAGGTCATTGAGTTGGGCATGAGGGATCCACACCGGAAGAGAGAACATCGCGGGCAAAGAACTGGACGCTCTCGCCAACACCGCAAGGCTCTGGATGAAGAAGCTGAGAGTGGTGGAGGAGGCAGGAGGCATCGAAACAAGGGCACAGAGGGGGTGGTGGAAGGTGAGCAAGCAGACGGAGCTGAGCGGAGACAGAGGTGTCATCGACATGGAGAGAAAGAAGGGCGGAGGGAAAGAGGAGAGCAGGGGGAGAGGGGCCGACACCGCAGGAAGTGAGTTTATTTTTACACCAGTGTTTCTCATTTATAAGTGTAAATACATTCTCATGCTCTGCTATTTTGTCTGTACCTGCTGTCCTTTCTGGTTCTTCTCTCTCTCTCTCTCTCTCTCTCTCTCTCTCTCTCTATATATATATATATATATATATCTCTATGTAGGGAGGGCCCTACTCTGTCCACCACTCGTCCCATTCAGAAGACTTTGTCTAGGCAGGACAGCCAGTACAGTGAGGACCTGGACAATGTGATGAACAGTAAGCTTGCTACCCAGCCACTGGTTCCCTCGGATCCGCACGGGCCAAGCCGCCGCTCCACACCCCACTCCAGCCTCCTCAGCCTGGTCAGCAGCACCCACGGTTCCCGTCTGGCTCCCATGGCCACAGAGAGCAGTTTTATTCTCACCAACCCTGCCTCCACCACCATTAACCTCATTCATCTGGATGCCAAGCCAGACTACACAGCTGTTGACATGCCACCTATGTTCCCTTCCGCCAATGCCATTCTGCAGGGTGAGAAATGAATGGGAAGAGAGATTGGAGAATATGAAAGTGTACAAATACTGCATGTGAGGTGTCTTAAATGCCTTTTGACTGAAGATTTAACCAAGATTCCCACAAAAATGCATCATTGTAGTAAAAATGAGGAGCTGTCAAAAAACATAGAAGATAGTAGTTACTCTGGAGGTTTGTTGTCTGTCATTTGATTTGTGAACGTCTGTCTTAGCTCTTCTCTAACCTTTATCCCACAGTCAATAAGAATGCCAACACAGAACCACTACCCAAGAAGGAGGATACGAAAGGTGACGATGATGATGATGACAAAGATGATGGAGGGCCTAAACCTATGCCCCCTTACAGTTCTATGTTCATCCTGTCCACTACTAACCCGTGAGTTCAGCGCTCTGTAACTATGCTAACACCTCAGCTTGCAGACCCCGAGTACTATACTGCAAAGCTATAAGTACACAGCTCACAAAAGTACATCAACACGGGAATCTATACAGCATCTATACTAAACACCCAAAGTGTGTGTACACAGCATCCAACATCTCATAACTAAAACATAACTACAACTCTAAACTACTCTACACCAGGACACTGAACTACCCTGACACTAACCTGACCTTAAATTAACCTGACACTAAACTACCCAGGAAAATAATTTAACCTTGCACTAAACTGACCTGACACTAAACTACCCTGATACAGCCCTTTTCCAGCCCCTGGTTACATGATAAACACTTAAAGCAGCATTAATTCCGTACTGCTCCAGGCCTGTGTATTCTGTTTAGTGGTGGTTGAGCAGAATGGCTATGACTGGTGAAACAGGTGTTACTGGTTGCTTACCTGTACTGCTTGTGGCCATGTTATCTGGTCTCAGCTGGTTTTAATGCATAATTACTACATTAAACTCCCAGGCCCTATGTGTTTAAACCTGTGTGTGTGTTTGTAGGTTTCGCAGGTTGTGTCACTATATCGTGACCCTGAGGTACTTTGAGATGTGCATTCTGCTGGTCATTGCTATGAGCAGTATTGCTCTTGCTGCTGAAGACCCCGTGTGGCCCGACTCCCCTCGGAACAATGTGAGCCAACTCTTCTGTTTAACATGTGCTTCATCTGTTCTCTTGCTACACTGCTGTGAAATCTGTGTTTCACCAGTGTGGAAACCAAATCTGTAATGGTATACATCTATCCATCCAGTGTTATTGCCCTCAATGCTGTAGTGCAACACCATATTGCTCTGTGTCAATCTGCAGGTTCTGCGTTATTTTGACTACGTCTTCACAGGTGTGTTCACCTTTGAGATGCTTATAAAGGTAAACACCTTAACACCTTAAACATCTTAAACATCTTCTCAACAATATCAATGTACTAGGAGCTGCATCCCATATAACCAATTGGATCTTTGCAACCAAGTCATGATATTTTTCTCATCTCTCTCTCTCTCTCTCTCTCCCCCCCTCCCTCTCTCCCTGTCTCTGCCTCTCTCTTTCTCTGTCCCACCCTGCCTGTCTTTCTCTCTGTATCTCTTTCTGTTTGTATGTCCATCTGTCTGTTTGCCTATCTCTCTTTGTGTCTCTCTCTCTCTCTCTCTCTCAGATGGTGGATCTAGGATTGGTACTTCACCAGGGCTCATATTTCCGTGACCTGTGGAACATTCTGGACTTTATAGTGGTCAGTGGTGCCCTGGTAGCTTTTGCCTTCACGTAAGTGTCCTCCAGGACCTCAGCCATGTCCTGCTGTGTCATCGTGTTCTTGTGTCTTCAGTCTTTTTCTTTTCTCCCCATGCCTGCTGCCTGTCCATTGTTCTCCTTTTGTCCCTACCGACCAAAAAAACCACGATGCAGCCAAATGGTTCCCGGACCCCCTGGAGTGCCAATCTTCCTTCCACTCACATACTCTTTCTCATGAACTCTCCTTCTCCCTTCTCAGTCTGTTCACCTTCTTTGTTGTGAACATGCTCTTGCTGGCTTTCTCTGTCTCAATAATATACCTATTTCAGCTCTCCTTCACCCCAGCATTCATTACAACTGGCTCACCATATTCACAGGCAACATAATATAATAATGCCCAGATGCCCATTTCAGTTTCCATTTTCTAAACTATGTGAACTCCCAAGCACAGGAAGGGAAAAACTAGAGAAATAAAACTAAAGGATCCCGGTAGGGAGGAACTGAGTAGGTAAGAAAGGGGACTTGCTGAACCATAGGGTGTGACAACAAAAGCGTTGACAAAAATGTTAGCAAGACATTAAATTCTTTAACAACTCAGGAATTTAGATAAGTTTAGAGATTTACTGCTCAGATGCACCAGTAAAACTGCTATGTTATGCACAGTAAGTTGAATTGAGTATAGAAGAAAAAAAAAAATCACCAAAATGGCCTGCACTTGGGCTCCATGTTACAGCTGTTCTGTAATGTATTTAGCCTCGATAGCATAGGTTCAACTAAGGACAAAATGCTAGATATGTTCATGACCTCAGAGCTGGAGGAGCAGGCAGGACAACATACTGGGAAGTGACATTGTGGAACCTGATAGCACTGGTCAGAGAAAATCCCCAATAATGCTTCCTCAAGCACCTCAGTGGAATAAATGGGTGGATAAAGATTCTTCTGGACATCACATTGCAGAAGAGATGAGCAGAACAATTCGTAATGTTCTCTAAAACTGCTTACATCCTCTTCTATGTCTCTGCCTTCTGTGGGTTTAGACTCAAGCATATGACCAGTTTACCAGTTTACTTCAGGTTTTAAGGAGAGTTTATTAAAGTGGTACTGTGACCAGAATAATTGTACTACAAGAGTCAAGTGACCTTTGAGAGAAAATGAGTTTGACCAAGGTGGAAACACAGGAACAGGGGGAAAAAAGCCTCTGGAGTTGCTCTTTGTCAAAAAGGGCACACAAATGTTGTCCACGGAGCTGAACACTCAGCAGCCTGATAGAGTTTACAAATCTCAAATAATTTAATTTGTTAACTCTGTGTTCACTCTCACATTATTCTGTAGTGATCCCATTCTCCTCTGAAATTAACCTAAGCTCCTCTTCCTTGTTGCTCCTCTGGATTTTCACTCAAAAAGCTCCTTGTAAATGGGTTTGTTTTGGTGGGCATCGGGTTCATCATAACTCATAGAAGAAGAACAGTCTTCTTCTACTCCTTCTCCTGCACTCATCCTCTCCCATTCTCTAGATTTATGCCTAGAGACAGGGTTGTAACTTTCAGGTGCTCCGTGGTGTCGCTGGCGCCCTCTGGCTGTGAGTGGTGATGTCTACTCCATGTATGTTGTTAATGATAAGATTGGTAGATGTATATGTATATCCTTTGTGAGTATCTGTTTGTGTTTGTACTAGATTAGGTGTCCACATATAACACAACTTGCGCTCTATGCCATCATTTTTTTGTGAATTCTTTCACTGTCTCATATTGATGTTTTTCCTCCTCCTACATTCTTCCCCTGTTTCAGTATGTCTGTGTTTTCTGTGCTCTGTCTGTGTTGGTGTTTGTGTTTGTTTTTCTGTGCGTGTTGTCTGTCTCTCTGGCCGTCTCTGATCCTCTCTGGTTTGCACACAGTGGAGGAGGTGATGGAGAAGGAGAGGGGTAATGTCTCTTTCTCTCTCTTTGTCTGTCTCTCTGATTGCTCCTCATGCCTGTTATACAGCCAGATTCTGCTACTCTTCACCTGATTTCCTTTATCCATACTGCCATGCTTTTTCACACATAGAACACAAAACCAAGGGCAAGGCTGGCTTGTGGTGCATAATGTCACTAGCCAAAGCCTGGCCAAGCAGTTTAACATTGTTGATGGCTAACAATCCAGCTAATAAACTCTTGGTACACCCTGCTGTATGTGGACACCTAAATGTGTTAACATACGAATTTGTGTCTATGTGTTTGTATGTGTCTGTGCTTTGTTTGAAAATTGTAAGAGACTCTCCAAAATATTTTGTACATGTTTTAGGAATAGAATTGGATATTGGAATTATTATAATGATAAAGAAACACATTTGACTTAGAAGTTATAATTTGTTTGTTGAAAGCAATCATGACAGACTTAATGACTGACCAACAGACTAATTTATTGATTTATTTGGAGACTAACATATGGAAGGCAGACACACAAACCAACAAACAAGGAGACAGACAGACTGACTAATAGCTTCTTTAGTCTCCAGACTGCAATAAGATGTCTCTTACCTGGCCTGAACCTGTGCACACACAGACAACGTGACAACTCAATTAGAACCAGTCAAACAGCCTGCCTCATATAGCGATTCTGTCTTTGTAGATGTGTATCTTCACTTTTACGAGCACAAAATCTAATTAGCCAGCCATTTATTGTCTGGAGAAGAGTATTGGCCGGAGCTGATCTCTGCTGGGCCAAATAACTGCACAGCTGAGCAACTGCCATCACATAACACACAAAATACACACCTGAGTCAAAAATAATGTCCTGATTTCTTTTACATCAAAAATGATAATACTTTTTGGTCACAATTTATTTTAAGGAATAACTAAGGGTCAAATAAAGTCTTGTTCTTTGTTCAATAAAGCCCGAATTATATCCTCGTAAATGGTTTATAGTTATTACTAATTAGAAACTGAAAAGCACTAAACAAGGCCAGCATACACTGTATCCACAAAGCGAGGGAAAATAACTATTGTATTACCTGAAATGACTATATAAACAATAGAGAGCACTACCTAAACAGCATTTGGATTTTAATGTAAAGAATTAATATTAAAATGTTTATGCATACTATAGTATGGGACATGTCATGTAGTGTTCGTGCCTTCAAATGTCTGCAAAAGTCACTTGATGCCACATAGAACTTACAGGCACTGTCCCTGTCAAACGTATTGGAACGGCAAGGCCATTTCATTTGTTTTTGCTACACAATGAAGACATTTGGGTTTGATGTTTAAGGATGAACGAGACAATAGATCAGATATTTTAAGCTTTCATTTCCTGATATTTACATCTAGATGTGTTAAACAACTTTGAACATGGTGTCATGTTTGTTGTCAGACCACCCAATTTTTAGGTGAGCAAAAGTATAGGAACAGATAGACTTAAAGTAAGTAACACTTAATATTTGGTTGCATATCCCTTGCAATAACTGCATCAAGCCGGTGACCCACTGACATCACCAAACTGTTGCATTCTTCTTTTTTGATGCTTTTCCAGGCTTGTAGCGCAGCTTCTTTCAGTTGTTGTTAGTTTTGGGGGGTTTCTCCCTTCAGTCTCCTCTTCAGGAGGTGAAATGCTGCTTTCAGAGGGTACAATATAAAATGGTGCCAATTATATGCTAATAAGATTTTAGATTATTAATTCATACTCAGTAGTTTGCATAATGAAAGAATTTAATAATTTACCACAAATAAGAATATATTTAATGGTCATTTTCACAAATCATAAATGATACCAGTGTTTATGAATAAACTCTAACTTATAGTGAATACAAGTGTCTAATTTGGGCTTTATTGATTAAAGAACAAGATCTTAATTAATGCATAATAGGTGTTCCTTAAAATAAAGTGTTACCAGCTTTTTTTTTTTAAATAGGGAATCATAATAGGACAACATCTATCACTATAGCAACCACATCCATGTTTCTCAGGCTGTCTGATGGAGCGTGAACTGTGTGTGTGTGTGTGTGTGTGTGTGTGTTACAAAGGGGCAGATTTCAGGGACATAAATCTAGAGAGGAAACAGTAACTAATTTACACATTCACTTTCAGTTTACTGAAATGACCTTCAAGATGATGCTACAAAGCTGGGAAGGTGAGAGTGGCTGGCAAAGTGGAGTGAGTTCAGTGCCGTCCCAGAGCTGGGTGCGGCCAGCTGACAGCAGTGGCATGGCGGCGGGACTGAGGGGGCACGGCGGTCGCTCTCAAGCAGGGCTGAGGTCGGGCTCTTCTTCCTCGCTGATGTCTATTTCTGGAGATAAGAAAGAGGGAGTCATTAGTGGGGTGTGTAGCCTCACCTATTCTGCCAAGAGAGCGGCCGCTGGCTCCTTTTATATCCCCCCGTCATCTCCAGGAGCGTGAATTGGCGCCGCTGCACTTATTGGCGCCGAGTTGAATTTTGTCGCTCCGCCTTGCAGCCACACACACTCTTTTTTGCGCCCGTGGGCATCTTCTACATTGATATAATATAGCATGAAAACATACTAAAAGATAAATTTATTATATTCCAAGACTGAAATAAACATCTAATAATCATTTCACAAAAGTGAGTCAGTTGGTTAACAGTAAGTCAGTTGGTTAAAATGTATTAAGGGTCAGTAATGCATGGTATGAACATATCTCACGTTGATTATTTATACCTGCAGTAATTAGCTCGGCTGATGGTCTATTAGACTGGCTAGCAATGAGAATGGACTGGAGCATCTTGGGAAGAGGGCGAAGGGGGGTTGGGGGTTGAGTGGAGAATGGTCCAGAAAGTCTGAACATGTAGCCCATCAGCAGTCCTAGGTACCGTACCCTTTCCATTCCACTGTTTACAGTTAAGCAGGGAGGTGGCATCTCAGGAAACTGCATTGGCTAGTGAATCAGGAACTACCAGCCTGAGAATAAACATGAAAAAATTAAGAAGAAATACTTGGCAAATTCAAGTGATATTTCACTGTATTGATTAGTCTAGCCTAGTCTGTGCCCGAGCCTGTGAGCTCTTTACTGAATGCGAGTGTGGAACCATCCCATTAAACACTCCTCTGCAGGGGGGTCTCAGTCTGTGATCCATTGTAAGCGAAGGATTGTGGTTGGTAACACAGCATGTACTGGAATACTCCTCAATTTCTCTATGAAGGCTTGAAACGCATCCATAACGATGGCAATAAATCATCATTATTGGAGTTTATGTGGGAAATCTTCTACAAATGGCATCTGGTAGTCATGATCTATCTGCCCTTCTCAGAAGCACATTCATCATAAAGCACCTTGTGAATGTCCTCATGGATGTCTTTCAGATCACAGGGACTTCCTGTTTCTGCAGCTTTTTCTGATGAGCACAGGTAGCATCATGCATGTGGCAGGGAATCTGTGCCCATATTTTTTTTAAGGTGTGTAAGAAATAATAAAGTGGAAATGGAAGAAGAACAGTACGCACCATGTCTTATATGGTAGAGTACTTTTAGGGGGAAGAGCTTTGTGACAGTGATGATTTTATAATGAATTAGTGGATGGAGCTGGATGCCTGAGTAGAAGGGCTGTGAGGAAACTTTCCTCCAGTGAGTGGATGACTTGGTAGCCCCTTGTGTCAATGATGTGAATGAATGAGAAGTAAGTAAAGGGTTCATTTAGATAAGGAACTGTGTAACTAAGGAAAAAACTCTGTGGGTGTTTGTGAATGAATGGTTTTTTTTTTTTTTTCTTTCCCCTTCGGGGGCGGCAGCTATTCCAGATATCCAGATATCAGATGCCATAATGGCATCATGATGATGTGACACATTCCTGAGCTGATCATGTGTTACTGCCATATAATAATAACAACATGTATGTCCTACTTACCCTTGCCACTGTGTGTGTGTGTGTGTGTGTGTGTGTGTGTTATTTGTGCATGTCAGGTCTGATCAAATGCAGTCTTGCACTCTTTATTTCTCTCTTTCTTCTGTGTCACATATTGATGTTTATTCCTCCTTCCAACTCCTCCTCTCGCTCCCCATGACTGTATATTACTGTCTGTGGGTGGGTGTATGGGTGTGTCTTTCTGTCTCTTGCTGTCTCTGATTCTCTCTCATCTCTCCAATTGGCTTCTCCTCCAGCGGCGGCAGTGGGTAATGATGTCTCTAATGTCCCTCTCTCTGTCTTGGTCTATCTCTAACTCTCTGTCTCTTTCTCTCTCTTTTTGCTTTGCTTTTAATGCTTGTCCTGCCAGTTACATAGCTTTCCTCTCTTTCTTTTTTGAATTTGTCCATCTGCTTGTCTGTCTGTGGCTCATTCATCTTCTCACTGTGACTGTCTCTCTGATTATGAACAAGGTCTAATTAGATTCAGGATCATGACACACACCTTCAGTGATGTGAAGAATCCATGTACAGTTCAGCTTGATGACGAGTGTGTTTGTGCTTCACCATGTGTAAGCACACCTTCAGAGGGAATGAACAGGTCAAAGTCGAGCTCTGTCCTGTAGAGGAATGAAAGACAGCAGTGTAGTCAGTGATCTTTACTTTCACTATATAACACAACACTGCCGTCCACTAACAAGTCTTTACTTTATCATTTACGCAAATTAATGCCAACAATAAATAAAATCTAATTTTCAGAATTTAAAAATGATTTGGCTCAGTTTTATATAAAGTCATTGTGACACCAGACCTATTATAAAAGAATATTGTCTGAGAAATAATTTATCAGGTAGTTTAATGAAAAACAGCTCTTGGTAGTGGACAGAATTCTTCTCCTTTCATACTGCACAATGCTCCAATGCTGAGAACTCAGATATCATTTGTAAACACAATTAAATGAGCTTTCTGGAGCTTTGCTGTGCAATGATCAAACCAGCGTTGTGTTGGTTTATACTGTGTTGGATTATGCTCTTGACTATGTGATCATTATGCATGATATGGAAAATCCCCACCATAATCCACTTCTAAAAACTCTTCTCTTGAGAGAGTGAACATGTTTTTAGAGATCCTCCATCACACTTCCACATGTTTATCGTGTTCTGTTTCATGGATTAAAAAAAGAGGTCATGAAAAACAGACTAACATTGAAAAAGAAAACAGAAAAGAAAAAGAGGCTTGGCTGGACATTCCGTCATTCAGGGATGTCTGACACTGGATTCAGCTCTCACACTGCTGCTGTGGCACTGCGATGAAACTGTAAGGGAGTATGGGTAAAAAAAAAAAAAGAGTTGATAGCATGTTTGAGCTGAGTGGTGGATGCACCTTCAAAACAGCATGAATCTGTGTGTGTGGGGGGGGGGGGGGGGGGGATTGGGTTTTTTTAAATATTAATTTTTTTAAGTTTAAAAAAAAAAATAAAAGAAAAGACAAAAAATTAAAAAAAACGAAAAAA
>CM074928.1:23465410-23475410 GCA_037576815.1 Pangasius larnaudii
TATATATATATATATATATATATATATATAAAACAAAAAAAACAAAAAAAAAAAAAAAAACCACCACCACCACACCTCATCCAAGTATAGAGTTGAAATATAAAAGCCATGATAAACAAACTGATTTCTTGGTAACATGTAGGTCCCAAAAGACCAACACTCACTTGTTTTTACATTTACAACCTTTACAATTTTACTCTTCCTCCTCTTCCTCATCGTCGTCCTCATCGTGGCAGTGTGTGATCTCCTGTGGTGTCTGGGGGAATAGGTGAGGAGGCTGAATCTCACTGATGGAGCGGGTCAGCTGGTGCTTCTTAAACTCGTGGTCTCTGTAGTCCACAGAGTGGCGGTTGCGTGTTGCCATGGGAGATTCGGTGTCATTGATATCCACGTGAGTGTGCTCTACAGTGGACTCATGTGGCATCTGAAGCAAAAACGAGAATTATTATGAGCACAGTGCTCATGGATCCAAAATTTAGACATTTTTGTTATGGCCCCAATTGTGCTTAATGGTTGTTGTTTTTTTTAAACCATTTTAGATTCCATCTACCAAGATGACTATAAAAAACTGGACAACTTAAATGGCAAAAAAGCATTTCTGCAGCTGTAAAGCCTTTAGACATGGCAAGTAGCAAATCTCTTTCTGTTCCACTAATCTCACTGTGCTTCATGCATGAAAAATCATAATTCCTGCTTAGCACAGTTTTGATACAACTGGTGAAAAATCTCTTGCATCTCTTGTGTGGTAACCGTAGTAACAGCAAAGATAGCAGAGATAGCACCTGCCCAACAATGATTGCACCATTATTTTTAACCCACAAGAAATATCCAGTAAAATATAAACAGATCTACAGCGTTGAGCAAGCTGAAAAGCTTTCAACTCAGACAAAAACGGCCATGTGCTCATCTCAAGGCATGGTTTCTCCCGGTCTGCCACTCTGCCCTATATTTATTTATTTAGTTATTTATTAATACTGACATAATAATCCGGTACGGCTTAGTACAGCATTTGTTAGGTATGGTTAAAAACGTATGTTATATAACTAAAAAAACAGCGTTACTGTTACTTTAGCTTTAAAGAGATTGAAAATAACTGTTGCTCTAACTCTTTGACAAGCACAGAATTGACTACACCTGAGTGAGCATGTAGCTTCTGAACAAGCAGAATCAGAGCGCCCAATCCTTTAACACACCATTTCATTTAGGTTTGGCTAAATTTACAATTAGACTGGGCTTAATCAATCAATTAGCCCTAATGTTGATATAAGTTTATTGTCAATGTTTTCATTGCAACTGCAATTCTTCTTGCAGGCAGCAGAGGGCTCTACAAATGAGTCTTCAAAGAAGATACCAATCCTTGAGAAATGTGATACCAAAGCTCCACACTCACCAGCACGTGTGCAGCTCTGAACAGGTAGCTGAAGGGGTAGTAGAGTAGGTTAATGAAGGAGGCTGCATACAGATCAGCATAGCGCATCACCTGAGATGCAAACAAGGTCTGCCGAGAGCCACTGCGAAACAGACTACCCATCATCCCATAGCACATATCCATATCATGGGTTACTTTCTGTGAAAATCAGATACGAGTTATATATGATTTGAGTCAAATTTGCTGCAACCAAACTACATAACATCCAAATAAAAGAACTACAGCTCAAGACCTTGATCCTCCTCTGAAGTGAACTAATGTCAGGTCTCTCATTACTGCTGCTGTCCAAATGCCTGTAAGCAGAAAAAGTTGATGGTCAGAAGTGGAAAAAGGAAAGATGTGGGAGCAAACACAGATGCAGATGAAGAGCATGTAAGAGAGCCTGCAAGCTGTTGCTCCTAAAAAAGGAAAAAGTCCATTACTTTATACATGCCAGCGACTTCAGGCTTACGGAACAGTGCATGTCCTTGTCTTAAATTTAAAAGTCAAACCACCACATTCAAAGACACCTACTTGTAGAGCTCTGCCAGGAAAATATCCAGACTCTGCAGTTCTTCAAAAAGAGCTGTAAAAGAGAGCAGAATTACACTGTCAATCAACACAAAGCTCACCATTCTTCACTTGTAACAAATTAATCCAGTCCAGCTAACTCAGTAACCATATACAAAGAACAGGCCCCGTTTACTTTTTTCTGCTGTTTTCAAAGTATTTCCAGATTTCTGACATCATTCATTTGAGCATGGTGCTTCGTTCAAACAGGATGAAAAACAACCCAACTTGTTTAATAAACGAGCATCAATATACAACAAGATAATTCAGTTGAAAAATAGATTAGAAATTCTAAAAGACTTAGAAGTGAAGTGAGACTTACAACTCTTGTCAGTCCAGACATGCAGCTCTTGAGCCAACTCGGGAATCACAAGGAACGTTCTCCAACCCTGACGCTTCTTAGACTTGAGGATGTCCCCGAAAATGTGGTCACCAATGTACAAGATGTCTTTCCCTTTAGCCCCCAACAGATCACACACAGTGTCTGAGGAACCTGTAGGAAACAGAATGTAAATATGATCCAGCATACACAAACAAAAAAAATAAAGCATTTTACAACATTCAATTAATCTAACTGTTTGAATATTAGACCTTGACATAGTGATACTTACCACCAGAGTACACAATGCCATGCTGCAGAGGCCCTGTGTAAGTTCCAATCTTTAGTCTCCCAGTGGTCTGTAAGAAGGAATAAAAGAATGAATCTATGATCAAAAACTGATCATAAATATTTCATGCTTCAGTATGATATTACAGCTATAAATATGAAGTATTGGCTAATGTCTGGCTGAAAGTTGTGCATCACTGGGAAAGTGAGATATTGCATGTGACTAAACACAAGAAGCACTGTGCCATCTTACTGTATCAACTTGTCTCAGGACTGTGCCCTCCCCAAAAAACACAGGCTTCTTGGCATCAACCAGAATAAGGTCAAAGTAGGATTGCCAAGGCCGATGAGGTGTGCCAACCTGAAAGTAGCACAAGCAACAAGTCAGGTCTAACACTTTTTGCTCACCTAATACATTAATAAAATTAAGGCTTATCAGGTAAGGGAGAAGCCCAGAAAGATTCAGATGTATCTAAACAGGGGAACAGGAACCGAGTGTTGGGCTGGGGATCTGCAGACTTGCTCCTGTTCAAAACCAGTAAACTTTATGTTTTCATTAATAAATAAGGTATTGTGTCCTTTGCTATGTCTTAACTAATATGTTAACTAAATTAATTGCAGTTAATTAATTGATGCATTGAAAAATTTAAGAGAGTAGACCAATTTATTTATAGACGAGTACACAAGGTATAAATAAAGCACCATGCGATACAATGGGACTATAATTTTGCAACTTACTTTTGGACCATGAGGGAAGTCAAACAGGTATGTCATAATTTTCTGAAAACGTACAAATGAAAAGAAAGTCAAGTTTCTGCAGGTTATGTATGATATATATTATTAAAATACTTACTTTATAAACAGTATGTTCATTTGACAACATGTTGAATCACTTACATCAGTGTACTTGTAGTCGCTGTTCGTGGCCAGGAAAACTTTGGCAACTTCCTTCATGCGGCTAAGAAGCAAAGGCAACTTTGCCTTGAGGGGAAGAAGAAACATAAATGCATTACACAGAAGAGAAAGATGAACAAATGCATTGTCTAGCATGATGTATTTCTGTGAAACTGCAACTTGTGTTTACTCACATCTTTCACCACATATTTCTCCAAGTTTTCAACAGTCTTCTCTTTCAGTGAACCCTAAGAAAGCAGCCAAAAGCAACACACTTATTAGCGTTTTCAGTGGGTATATGTGGAATGCAACTTTGATCATAAATAAATGTTTCTTTTGAAAAGTAACAGAATCTTGCCTTGAAATGGACCCAGTCAACTGCATCTCTAACATCCTGGAACATGCTCTTGAAGGACATGAAGAGATCACCATCCTTAAAGCCAGTCTCACAGCTTTGGGGAACAAGATAAACACATTTATTAATTCTGCAGAAAGGTAAATCTAACAAAACAGGGTGGATCATTGAGATGATATATATATATATATATATATACACACACACACACACACACACACACACACACACACACACACACACACACACATATATATATATATATATATATATATATATATATATATATATATATATATATATATATATATATATATATATATATACACACACACACACACACACACACACACACACACACACACACACACACACACACACACCTGGAAGAACCTAGAAGAAATCATGCAGACATGGGGAGAATCTGTTAAACTCCTCACACAGTAACACAATATCAGGATGGAACAGGGAACATTTGTTCACACAGCTTATATTAGTTTTTAATGAATTTTTGTGGACTCTAGCTTTTGGGATCCTATTTTCCAATATTTGGTGTTTCTAGTTTGCAGTATTAGATTTTTACTATTTTTTCTCACCATCCTTAAACCCAAAACCTTTGACCTTGCCCTTTGCTGGAACTCAGTGTGAGTTGCTGTTAGCTGTGTATGAGATTAGCATGCCATGGGCTAGCTGTCAGTGTTGAGCCTCGACCTTCCTGGTCAGTGCATTTGGTTGATGGAAGCTTGAATTTAAGGGTTTTGCACCATCTTTGCCAAGTGGATGAAGATAATTTGGTTCTATCCTTTCTGTCTGAATTGCACTCCCTCGTTTCTCCTTTTCTTTCTCGTTCTGCTTCTCTCCATCTCTCGGATATGCTGGGTCTGCTCGGTGCTGCCACTTTCAGTATCATTTTCTAATGTCTCTGTAACTTCCTTAGTTTGTCACACCCCCTTTTTATTTTGCCTACTAATACAAACATAGCAACTAAGATTTAGCAAGAAACTGACATCTTGCCTTATCTGTCTGTCTGTCGGTCTATCTCTCTCTGTCCTTCTTTCTGTAGAATAACTTCATCAATCTGAGTTTTCTGAGACTCTTCAGGGCTGCTCGTCTTATTAAGCTCCTCAGGCAGGGTGAAACTATTCGCATCCTACTCTGGACTTTTGTTCAGTCTTTTAAGGTAAAAAAAAAAAACAGAAAACACTCTCTCATAAATACACAAATACAGAAAGAGACATTGCTCTGTTGTTAAACCTGTTTTGCTGAGATTATCTGAGTAGTCAGTGGAAGGCATTGGACCTAGACCTTCTAGTTATTGAACATCTCTAAGCATTCTTCCAATAAGACCTCCACCACATTGTTACCTGAATACTAACTGTATGTGTTTTTATGCAGGCCTTGCCATATGTGTGCCTACTCATTGCTATGCTGTTCTTCATCTATGCCATCATTGGCATGCAGGTGAGATGTGTGCAGAAGCCTCTTCCATTTCAGTCCCACACATAGGTGTCTTTTAGCACAATAAGTAAGAGTTTGTTTTAAAACAGAATGTAGGGAATGTTGAAAAACCTACTATGACAGAAAAATTAAGATGAAATTGCATGCCTTATAGCTGTTTGGGAACATTGCAATCGAGGAGGACAGAGACAGCTCCATCAACCAGCATAACAACTTCAGGACTTTTTTCCAGGCTCTTATTCTTCTTTTCAGGTGAGTCACTTCTATCAAACACCCCATGTCAGTAACAATAACTCTGTTTATAGTTCTGTAGCTTAGTTTATATCTATGTGAATATGTAGGAGTGCAACAGGAGAGGCTTGGCATGATATCATGCTGTCGTGTTTGGGAGGAAAGGAGTGTGATCCCCTGTCTGGGAACATGGAGCCAGAATGTGGAAGCGAGTTTGCATACCTTTACTTTGTCTCCTTCATCTTCCTCTGTTCCTTCCTGGTGAGAATGTGTCCTCTCTTCACCTTTCTGTAAAGGCTTGTTTTGTTTAACATCTCAGTTTGTTGCTATATGAGAGAATTTAAAGAGGGCTAATGGTACAAGAATTTCTTTTCATATTGAAGCTTGAATATCAGGTGGATAGAAGTGCAATGGGTTAGGGTTGGAAAGGGTGTGATTAGTAATTAGCATTTTAGTGATAGGGTGTTTAGGACTATTCTTCTGCTGGTCCACCCCAGTTAAATTTGAAAATATTTCTTAACAAGAAGACTGTGATCAGGCCCTGGTTCTCTGTTCCTGGATCCTGGAACTTCTGTGGATAGAAATGAAGAAGAGAATTGGTACAGTTGTGTCCATGTGTCCTTTTGGAATCTTTCACCTTAGCTCTATCCCTAAACTCGTAAAGAAGTACAGTTCAACAGGGAGATAACTGCCCTTGACTGTCCAGAACTGTGAACCATAGAAAAGGCCCTTTCCAGACCATGAAAGCAGCATCACCATTTACATATACAAGCATTTTTTCTCCCACCTTTTGAGTGATCTTGCTGAAAATGCTCATGAAGCATCTGTAGGGTTGTTGAATGCTAAGAAAAGATTTTTAGTGAATCAATAGTCGTTAGTCCTGTAGGACATTATAGCCTGAAAGCTAAACTCTTTGGAGTCAAGGGTGAAGGGTGCTCACTCCTACTATAAAGACAAATAACTTTTTCTTAGATGGCCATAAAGCTGGTGAGAGACAGGAATGAGAGATGTAAAGTGTGCAGGTTAAAAAACACTTCAGATGTAAAAGTTAGTCCTCAAGCTGAGTGGTCCTACGTTTAAATTAAGCTGAAGTCTAAGTACCGACTGTAGTCTAAAGAAGTCTTCTATAATTCCCAAAAACAGTAATATGAAAAGAAAGGGCAGGCAATAAAGGCAGATCAAACTCACAATGTAATACATATTAGATCTGTGTTAGGTTTGAGTAAAGTTATGTGTACAAAGAAATGACCATGTTTTGTTTGTGTGTTTTTATAGATGTTGAATCTCTTTGTGGCTGTTATAATGGATAATTTTGAGTACCTGACAAGAGACTCCTCAATTCTGGGACCTCATCACCTGGACGAGTATGTGAGGATCTGGGCAGAGTACGACCCTGCAGCCTGGTGAGAAATTTTACACGGGTTCATCTTCATTAACTTACATGCTTACACACTTAAACAGTCTGTAACTCACACAAATAAATACACAGTGCTGAGAATTGAACAAACGTATTTATATATGCACACAGTCGTTTAATAACTATGCTGTACCTAAAATGCTAAATTTTAATCAAACTTTCAGCACACCTGCACCTAAACCAACATCAGCAAGTACACCTACACCATCACCTACACCAGCACCAAGCCATCACCACTTACACCTACATCTCTTTGGGTGCCATGCTAGTGGTAGCCTCTTCCAGCAGCTGTGCATCTGTCTTATAGTTACTAAGCTTATGTCTAGTCTTTTAAGTTAGTTATTTCTAGTGTGGCTCAGGAGGCAATGCTGCAGATGTAGGGCTGGAGAGAAACAAAGAGCAATGAAATGGCAGTTTAAACCATTTCTCCCATCCTCATCGGGGAAATGAGTGATCTCTGGCTAATAGAATGGATAAACTTGGAGCGCTGGCAAAATACCAAATGGTACAGAGGGAATGTAGCATCATTTGCCTTACCAAGATATGGCTACAGGTGCTTATCCCTGATGCCAGTGCTACCATCACTGCTTTCAGATGATATGGTATGGATTGGAACACCAAATGGAGTACGAAGGGGAAATGTTGGGTCCTTTGCCTGTAAAACAACAGATGATGTAATCCTGCACATATTACTGTTAAGGAGTACTTTTGTAGTGTGGACATTGAATTGTTGACTGCAGGTTTGTGCCCGTACTATGTGCCGAGAGGATTCCCAGATGACATTAATGTTTACATCCCCCCTTCCACACTGTTGGAAGCAGCTGGTGACATCATCTTTGGCTGCAAACTTAACACCCCAGTGCTTTTCTGGCTACCTCTGGTGACTTCAGCAATGACTCTGTCTCCTCCACTCTGCCCAGTATTCATTCAGTTTGTTAAATGTTCAACCAGAGAGAACAAATCACTGGATTTTCTGTATGCAAACTTTAGAAGTGCATACATTTCTACTGCTCTTCTTCCACTTGGAAGATCAGATCAGAATTTATCTGGTAACATCTGGCACTCAAAAGAACAGTTAGGAAATGGACTCCTGATGCTGTGGAGACTCCGCGAGGCTGGGTTGAGACCACAGAATGGGACGTACTTGGAGAGGACATTATCAGTATGACTGTGTCACAGACTACATCAATTTCTGTTTTTCTGAAGACATCATTCCCATCAGAGTTCGCTGTTTTCTAAAAAAATAAACTCCTGTTTATTTGCTGCTTCTCTGCCCTCTGCTTCCTGCCTCCCTGAACACTTGAACCCAGCAAGGACATTACTGATACCTCACCTCTACATCACAGGCTCGAATACACATGGACGCCACCAGCATGGACAGACAGGTTCAATATGCACCCCCTGGGCTAACTGTCACTGCAGACCCCAGGGCCGGCATTAGCATTAGCATGAGCGCATGAGCAAGACTTTTCACCCTGAAGTGAGGAAAGAAGTATCCTTATTCTGGAAAATTTTTGGTCTAGTTCCAATTAACTGCCTGACAGCTTTCAGTGACTACAGACCAGTTGCTTTAACTTCTAGATGTTAGCTCATCAAAGGACCATCTGCATTTTGCATATCACCACCAACTGGTGTAGATGGTGCCATTATCAAAAAAAAAGGTACAAAAAAGTACTGTGCAGGTCATGTTCTTTGACCTTTCTAGTGCCTTTATCACCATACAACCCTCATTGCTTGGTGAGAAGCTTAAGGTGATGCAGGTGGACCCCACCACCACCTCCTGGATCACTGACTATCTGACAGCCAGACCCCAGTTTGTGCATTTAAGGAACTGTGAGTTGGACGAGGTGGTGAGCAACACAGGCGGTCCACAAGCAACAGTTCTATCTCCTTTCTTGTTCACACTGTACACCTCAAATAAATGTCATGTACAGAAATTTTCTGATGACTCCGCTATAGTGGGGTGTCTATGTGAAGGACAGCAGTTGGTGTACAGAACTTTGACAGTTTTGTTTAATGATATGGAAGGCACAACTTACAGCTCAATATGGCCAAGACAAAGGAGGTGGTGGATTTTAGAAGATCTAAGACCCCACTGACCTCTGTCTCTATCCTTGGAGTGGATATCGAAGTGGAATCTTACAAGTACCTTGAGGTACACCTAGACAACGCACTGGACTGGACACAAAACACTGAGGCAGTCTACAAGAAGGGACAGAGCAGTGTGGAAAAGGATGCTATGTATGTTCTACCAGTCAGTTGTGGTGGGCACCATCTTTTACACAGCAGTATGCTGGAGCAGTGGCTTCAAAGCAGGAGATGCCAGCAGACTAAACAAATTGATACAGAAGCCTGGACAGGTAATTGGGACTAATCTGGACTCTCTGCTCATCGTGAACAATGTCTCTCACACCCTCTCCATGAACACCCAATCATGCAGCATTGCACTTTCAGCACTGTATTTTATTATTATTATTATTATTATTATTTTTTATTTATTTATTTTTTTTTATGGACCATCACACATTCTACTGACAGTCACCTTATGATCAGTTGCACTACAGTCAATTTACTTTTTCATCACATTTATTTTTATTTACTTATTTTAATGCCTGTAATCTGTAACTGTAATCTGTGTTTTCTGTACATTGAGCATCCTTATAATTTATTGTTTATTGTACTGCTGCAGCAAAACAATTTCCCTCAGGGATCAATAGAGAACTCTATCTACACCATCACCTACACTAACATCTACACCATCATCTACACCTACACTGACACCTACACCATCACCTACATCAGCCCCCCAGCCACGGATGATGTTATCCTTCCATTTACTGAGAAATGTGAAATGTGCAGGCCGGGTCTCTGAAGGTGGAGCTGCTCCAAATCCATTGTTTCCCCGTTGCACAGGCAGTGGCGCCGCACCACACAGAGGGGATGATGGATTGTCAATATCCATCCATTCCCTTCTCTCCCCATATCCTGTCCCCTGAATTGGTGCCCCCCCATGTGTCCCCATCCCCTGTCTCTGGAATATGGGATACTTAGACTCAAACT
>CM074929.1:2901-17769 GCA_037576815.1 Pangasius larnaudii
CCTATCAAACCTCTACACACCCTATCAAACCTCTACACACCCTATCAAACCTCTACACACCCTATCAAACCTCTACACACCTCTACACACCCTATCAAACCTCTACACACCATATCAAACCTCTACAAACCTCTACACACCATATCAAACCTCTACAAACCTATCAAGCCAATACACAGCCTATCAAACCTCTACAAATCTCTACACACCTTAACAAACCTCTACAAACCCTATCAAACCTCTACACACCTTAACAAACCTTTACAAACCCTATCAAACCTCTACACACGCTATCAAACCTCTACACCCCCAATCAAACCTCTACACACCCAATCAAACCTCTACACACCCAATCAAACCTCTACACACCTGGTATGAAATTCAGAGTACCGATTCGCATGATTAAATTTGGCAACGTTTTACGCCGGATGCCCTTCCTGACACAACCCTCTCTATTTATCTGGGCTTGGGACCAGCACAGAACTCAATGTACTGTGACCCCCATGGCTAGATTCTATAAAACAAACTATATAGACACATTAATACTAGTAGAAAGGCGTTATATGGGCCCCCCTCACTGGACCCCCTGCAATTCGCTTACCGCCCCAGCCGCTCAACAGATGACGCCATCACCACCGCCCTCCATCTGGCCCTCACCCACCTGGACAATAAAGACACTTATGTTAGAATGCTGTTCATAGACTTCAGTTCAGCATTCAACACAATCATTCCTCAGCACCTGATTGGAAAGCTGAACCTGCTGGGCCTGAACACCTCCCTCTGTAACTGGATCCTGGACTTCCTGACTGGGAGACCTCAGTCAGTCCGGATCGGGAACAGCATCTCCAACACCACCACACTGAGCGCTGGGGCCCCACAGGGCTGTGTGCTCAGTCCACTGCTGTTCACTCTGCTGACTCACAACTGTGCAGCAAAGCACAGCTCGAACCACATCAAGTTCGCCGATGACATGACCGTGGTGGATCTCATCAGCAAGAACGACGAGTCAGCATACAGAGAGGAGGTGCAGTGGCTAACAGACTGGTGCAGAGCCAACAACCTGTCCCTGAAAGTGGACAAAACTAAAGACTTGGTTGTTGACTTCAGAAGAGCACAGAATGACCACTCTCTGCTGAACATCGGCGGCTCCTCCATGGAGATCATAAAGAGCACCAAGTTTCTTGGTGTTCACCTGGCGGAGAACCGCACCTTAAGGAGGTTATGGAAGAAAGCCCAGCAGCGCCTGTATTTTCTGTGAAGGCTGAGTCTGGGATCGCAAGACCCTGCAGCGGACACTGAGGACAGCTGAGAAGATCATCGGGATCTCTCTTCCCTCCATCACGGACATTTACACCTCACGCTGCATCCGCAAAGCCACCAGCATTGTGGACGACCCCACACACCCCTCTCACACACTCTTTACCCTCCTGCCATCTGGTAAACGGTACCAAAGACTGTGCAACAGTTTCTTCCATCATGCCATCAGACTCTTCAATACTTAGAAACTGGACTGAAGGAACACACACATACACACACACACACACACACACACACACACACACACACACACAACTGAGCATCTTCCATCCTCTCTGCAAGTTTTTTGCACATGTTTATGCTGAGGAAAGCACAAGTGTTTTGCACGTTTTACTCTTGTAATATTTGCACTATTGTCACTAGGTAACTTTTAAACAGAAATGTGTACTGGTCGGCACTGTAGTCATTGTACTGTCTTGTGCTGTCTGCACATGTTTGCACTTTTGCACTTTATGTATAAATTATGTAGTCCCTGTAGTTCTGTGTTGTTCTGTGTTTTTCTTATGTAGCACCTTGGTCCTGGAGAAAAGTTGTTTCGTTTCACTATGTACATGTATGTGGCTGAAATGACCATAAACTCCACTCTGAACTTTGAACTTGATGAATAATGATGGACCATAGTTTTTATAGGAGATTCCAACCTCAGCCGTATTACCAAAATCAGAAACATGAACATACAAGTAGACAGCTTTCCTGCAGCCACACCCACACACACAAAAGGTAGTCCTACCAGTAGGTTTAAACAACAGGGAACAACAAAAAAAACACACATAAAATAGCAATCAAACAATTACAGTGCTTGTGGAGAACAGCTCAAGCAGTATTTCCTAATGCCACAGTTTATACACCCATAATTCAATCCATTGTTAGAACTGAACTAACTGTTCTTTAATGTTGAAAAAGATTGCATTCATTGGACAGCCATGACAGCACAACGCATGTTTGATTATTCATGTCAACAGTTAAACTATTAAAGGCGGAAACATGTAATAGTCAGTCACACTCCAACATTTTCAATTTGTCTAAACCTTTTTGTTTAACTTGGGGGACAGGCAGCTGCTGGAGAAGGGACTGACCTTCATCCCAACGCTAGGTGGGTTGGTTCCTGGGGATCTCACGAGAGACGTTCATGTGCACAACAGAAAACTAAAAGGCTTACACTATTTTCATTTCAAGACTCAATCCACCATAACCCCATGTACATGGATATCCAATCTCAAGAAACACGGACGGTGCCTGGTGAAATCCCCAGGATGCCCCGTAGTGTCACACTGTGGAAGTGAAACGTACCATATAGCTCAATACATAGACAGTTTCCTAAACCCATTATCACAAATGCATAACGGTTACATATGACTTTACTGAAAAGCTACAACGCATTAAGATTCCAGGTGATGCAATCTTTTTCACCACTGATATTAATAGCTTATATACAAATGTATCAACTGAAGTAGGGCTGAAAGCAATCAAGAAAGCCCTTAAAAACCATCCAGACCTATCTAGACCAGATAAATATATTTTACAATTACTAGAGATTAGTTTAACCCGAAATGACTTTGAATTTGATTTGCAGAATTATCTGCAGATTCAAGGCACAGAAATATTTGCATCTGCGTATGCAAATATACACATGGCGGACTGGGAAACATCCCTTCTTAAAAAAATGTGACTTCACACCACTGGCTAACAGATACTTGGATGACGTCTTTGCAGTTTGGCAGCATGGTGCAAAAGAGTTTGACCGATTTTTTAAAATCACAAACACACACCACCCAAATATCACAGTAAAACACAACAGCAATCAACATTCAGTTCAAATTCTGGACATAACAGTGTTTTTGAGTTGACCAACAGAGGACTCTAGGACACTCAAAACAAAGGTTTATTTCGAAGAAACAGACACAAACAGCCTTTTGCACAAGTCTAATTTTCACCCCAAATACATATTTAAAGGGATCATCAAATCACAGCGTATATGCTTTTACTGCATATGTAAGGATGAAAAAGATTTTCATGGAGCCACCCGGGTTCTGCTCAAAGCCCTCAGACATAGGGAAAGCATACAGGAAAAGATATTTAAGACACATTAAAACCACAACGCTTAAACAGATGAAGACCCAATCTCCGAACACCCTGCTGCCAGATGCCAAACAGGTCATCCCTTTAGTAACAACTTATTCCCACCAGACACATTACTAAATAATAGGATCAAAAACAAATTTAAATACACTCAACAATATGTACCTGCCTTGCAAAATATCAGTCATCTCGGCCTACAGGAAGAATAAAAACCTTAAAGACATCCTTGTCCGCTCAAGATTCACTTCCACAGGACTCCAGCGGCCGTCCTCTTGGGAACGATACTACAAGAAAATACAATATATTTTAGGAATTCTCATTATCCAGAACCTCAATTTATATACAAATAATATTGTTTATTACATAACATGTACTGTCCTCTGTATACTTTGACAACAAGCTAAAGTCCACCCTCATTAAAAGTTCACAGACATGGAATGTATCTTTCCAATTTTTAATTATGCTCTTGCAAAGAAGTTTGCCATGTGACCCATAATTCTTCCATTTTCTGTGGCAGTGGAGAGTCCCAATCAGTGTTCTCCAAGGTTAGTTCTCGTAGAATAAATCTGCCTTAGATAGTTACTAGGGCTATGAACCCTAAAGGATCGTAGAGATTATTGACTGTTGACAAGACTCCTCGATGGGTGAAGGGCTTCACTTCGTCTGGTACATTAAAATTCCATTTTCTTTTAGGAATGCTTTATGCTCTTCAAGAGACGTCTGTACTGTCCTCTATATACATCCTCTATATACTTTGACAGCAAGCTAAACTCCACCCTCATCAAAAGTTAAGACACGAAATGTCTCCTTCCAATTTTTTATAAGGATGCGGTAAAACTATGAAATAGAAAGGAAAACAATTAAAAAAATATGAATCTACATTCACAACATGTATGTGAAATAAATATTTATTACATCTGTCTATGTAATCTACCAAATAGAGATATTTACCTGCTAAAAATGCTGCTTTGCTTGCTTATTAATGATGTGAAATTAAATAGGCAAACAAACGAGAGTAATAATGAAGCAAAAGGAATGCATTATAGCCTCCACACAATCTAATGAGAAAATTCAGCTGACAAACAATTATCTGCATAACCTATGAATACTTAAAAAACAATCAAATAATATTCAAGATGTATAAACAATAGTAAGGAAACATACTGATAAAGCTACCAAAGGCCAATGCAGATGGATGCTGATTCACTGCTACATCTGTTACAGAGTTGGACAGCATGGAAAAAACACTAACTTCCTTATTGATCATCTGACCAGTCACATGACAATGTCAACATTATGAAAGATTATCCTTAGAACAGCCAGTAGGGGGAGACCAACTATTAAGCAAACAAACATTTCCCTTTAATTGCTATTAAATTTCTGAGTCTTAACTGTAACTGTGCAAGACCAAAGGCAAACTAATCAATGCTGAAAACAAAACACAAAATCCAAGCCCAATAGTAGCAACTGCCAAGACACAGTATCTATCCCAACTATAGCAGTGCTTAACAGGTGCCAGTCCAGTTCCTTGGCTCCCTATACAACCATGCAGTTTTTGGACTGTGATGGGGTGAATCAGTGTAAATTCAAAAACCTAACCCCTAATCCAAACCCCTCCCATGCCAATGGCTCCACCACATGAAGGATGCCAATACATGGATCAGTCTTTCTTATCTAGCACTTAAGCCATTCAAGTTCTAGGTGGCAGGGGCGTGGTCAAATGTTAGCTGCAGAAGGAGAAGAGTCAGGTTGAATTGGCAAGTAATGTGTGATGATTCTCACTTTTGTTTTATTACTGCCTCTACTTATTTGTGCTTCTTTGTGTTTTCAGGGATTGCCGTAACAAGAAGGATAGAGCTGGCAGAGCCTCACATGCACATACAGGCACACAAGCATGTGCACTTGTGTGTGTGCACACACACACAAACCACCTGACGGGCATGAGCTAGTGATGGCCCCTTTCTCAGTTGTTTTTTTTTTTTTTTTTTTGATTGAGTTGTTGAAGGTGCACTGAAAAGCATGTCACAGGTGGTTTATTTCAGAAGTTAGCATTAGCAAGGACTGTCATGACATTGCTTTCAAGCACACTCAAACATTCAAAATTCAGATCATAGTGATTTGAATGGTTGGTCGAGTCCTTTTTTCTTTGTATGGAAAAAAATATGTTTTCTTAATTCATTATATAAAGCCAGCCATTCAAACAATTTAAAGCTTGATACAGATTTTGTTTATGGTGGCTATAAAAAGTCTACACATCCCTGTTAAAATGACAGGTTTTTGTGATGTAAAAAATGAAATTAATAAATCATGTCAGAACTTTTTTTCACTCTCAATGTGAAATTACAACATATAAAAGTTAAGTGACAAGCAATCAGAAATATTTTAGAAAATAGGAAAAATAAAAAACTTACAATAACCTGGTTGCATAAGTGTGCACACCCCTAAACTAATACATTGTTGAAGCACATTTTGATTATTATTACACCACTGAGTCTTTTTGGCTATAAGCCTATCAGTGTAGCACACCTTTACGCAATATTTTTTCACTCTTTCTTGCAAGAAAATTGTAAGGGCATCTCATGTGCACAATCCACTTCAGGTCACCCCACTGATTTTTAGTTGGATTCAGGTCTGGGCTCTTTCTAGGCCATTCAAAAATATTGATCTTTTGGTTGTTATCCCTTTGTTAATTTGGATGTATGCTTTGGGTCATTGTCATGCTAAAAGAGGAAATTCCTTTTCATCTTCAGCTTACTAGCAGACACTTGAAGGTTTTGCACTAAAATTGACTGGTATTTGTAGCTATTCATGATTCCCTCCACCTTGATAAAGTCCCAGTTTGGGCCGAAGAAGAGCAGCCCTAAAGCATGTTGCTGCCACCACCATCCTTCACCGTGGGTATGGTGTTCTTTTGGTGATGTGCTTTTTTTGTACCAGACGTACCTTCTGGAATTATAGAATTATTATACCTTTTGGAATTGACCATACAACATTTTGCCACATAGTTTGGAGTGATTTAGTTAGGATGTTTTTTGTGAGAAAAGGCTTCCGGCTACCATACCCCAGAGCCCAGACATGTGAAGAATTTTTGTCACATGCAGAGAGTAATCAGTTCTTTCAGATATTCCCGCAGCTCCTTTAATGTTGCCGTTGGTCTCTTGGCAGCCTCCCTGTTATGTTTTTGTCTTGTCCTTTTATAATTTTTGGAGGGATCTGCTCTTCTTGTTGATGACACTCTGGTGCTCCATTTTCTCCACTTGTTCATTGCCTTCATGGTGTTCCATGTTACATCTAATATTTTGGAAATTTTTTATACCTCTCTCCTGATCGACACCTTTCGACAGTGGGACCCTGTACAGTCTTTGTAAGCTCTTTGAAGGCCATGGCTTCGGAAGTGAGATGAAATGGAAATGGAAAAAGAAGATGTGAAGAAAATCCTACAGAAACAGATTATTTGGGTTTAATCCGAATAATTTTATTGATGACAGCTGTATGATAATTACTTTAACATGAGATTGAATGTGATTGGTTCATTCTGAACATACCCACATCCCCAATTATAAGAGTATGTGCACTCTTATACAACAAGGTTGTTGTAAGTTCTTTGTTTTTCCAATTTTTCCCTAAAATGTTTGATTGTTTTTCATTAAATTTTTATACATTGTAATTTCACATTGAGAGTGGAAGAAGTTCTGGCATGATTTACCTTGGTTTCATTTTTTTTACATCACAAAAACCTGCCATTTTAAGAGGGGTGTGTAGACTTTATATACACTGTACCTGTCCTGGAGCAACACTGCAAATTCTGCATCCAGCCCCATCCCCTTCATCAGTAATTAATTATTCCATCATGGAAAAATGCTGCTAACATTTTTCTGGTTTTACTGCATTACTTGTCGTTATGTTCTTTTGAAGCACAGGGTGATATTTTTTTTGCCACAGGAGAATTATCTGGCTGTTCTGGGTGCTTTTCAATTTTAGACTGAGATGAGAGCACAGGGGACATTGGGGAATGTCTATCCACCTTATTTTGAAACTCGGAAGTAAGTAAAAGCTTGTATTTCAGATTTTTTTGCAAGACTTCCGGTTTGATTTGTAAGCTCTTGATCATAAATTTACTAAAGTAATGAATGTACTGTGTCATTTCTGCTATTTAGTATTTTTATTATCTTATTTGTTCATATGCTGGTTAACTTACATTTATGTAATGATATCCTTCTCAGAAGATGCTGCTGCTGAGATTTCACTGGAGCAACGTAGCCCAGCCACTTCGTATGGAGGAGCCTCCTCCATATGCCTTCTCTTCACAAAGTGAAAAGAGTAAATGTGTGGTCGCTTGGGTCATTTCTTTAGATTCAAAGCTTTTAACAAAATGACTGACAAAAAAGCTCATCCAAACAAACAAAGAAGCATTCTGGACTGTATGGCCTGTTTTGGAAATAGGTTTTCTCAGCCATGTAATACAGTTATGTTGAGACCATGACTTACACCATTCACTTTTATCACGTTCTACATATTTGACCAGGTTATTTGTACTAAAAGTTGTCCATACTTTCTTCCTTTTAAAAATACATTCCACAGAATTGCATGTTTGTCAATTAAATCAAAACATATGTAACATACAATATAAAGGTGTACAAATACAACACCAAAAGCATGTGGACACCTCTCCATCACACCCATATGTTGGCCTTCTTCACACTGTTGCCACAAAGTTGGAAGCACACAATTGTATATTGTCTTTGTACATTGTTGTCTTTCTGCAGCACTAAGATTTCCCTTTACTGGAACTAAGGGGCCTAACCCAAACCTGTTCTAGCATGACAATTCCCCATGCACAAACTGAATCTTGTGACTGAATGGTCAGGAATCAACCACTTTCCAAAATATAGTGCAAAGACTTCCCAGAAGAGTGGAACCTTAAATAGCAGCACAAGGGGCAACAACTCCATATTAAATGCCCATGGTTTTGGAATAGGATGTTCACCAAGCGCATAGAGGTGTGATGGTCAGATGTCCACATACCTTTGGCCATATAGTGTATGTAAAGTAAGGCCATTATTTGAATGGGAAAACTTTTCATAGCATAAACATGTAGGTAATAATATAACATTGGCTTCCAATTTAACATCTCATTTTACAATATAGTACAATTCAGTACACTATTCTTCTCCTAGTTAATTGGGCTGGTTGACAATATATAAACTCACCCATGTTATTAATAAAGTTGAAGGCAAATGACTAAGCAAATGGCCAAAAGAGACATAGCACATCATGACCCACAGGAAAAATACCCTCAATTCTGACCACAGAGATATCAAAGATGCAATCTATAATAGACATTTATCAAACTAAGTGGATATGAGGATATAATCAAGATTAAAGACAATTCCATCATGTTTCAACAATATTTCCTACAATACAAATGGAAAAGACTTGCATTATTTTCTTTTTCAGTATTTAAGAGTTACAAAGGTCATACTTTGTTAATAAATAATAATTCCATGGCTATACCCATTTTCCTATTTTGGAGCTTAAATTGGTCCATCTGGAGATCACATTTTTTTATTTGGTGCTTCAGATCTACCTTATATCATTCATAGGCAACTAAGTGGGGTTGAGGTCAAGTTTCTGTGCACTTGAGTTCTTCCACTCTAACCTTGACAAACCATGTCTTCATGGACCTCAATTTGTGCACAGGGATATTGTCATGCCGGAACAAGTTTGGTCTTAGCTCCTTAGTTCCATGTGAAGGATATTTGTAATGCTGCAGCATACAAAAACATCCTACAGAATTGTATGCTTCAGGCTTTCTGGAAACAGTTTGGAGAAGGCCCACATATGGGTTTGATGGTCAGGTGTCCACAAACCTTTGGCCATATATTGTATATGAGGATATGATACGCATCAAACAGGATGTTGACCCCAAAAAATTTGAGGTAGGAAAAATTACATATGCTTTGGTTAGTTTTTAAATAATGCTATACAATTTTCATGACTAATAAATTTCACATATTTATGATGCATATAGCTGATGCAAAAACCTGCAATTTTAACAGGGATATGTATACTTTTGGCCTCAACTGTATGCATGATAAATATGCGATACCAGTGATCCTGACCCCTTCTGCTCTCTGGACCTGCCTCATCCATCCTGATGCCCTGCTTCTGGTTGGAGTTCTCATCACTTGGAAACCACTCGCTCTTGCTGAGGATGGCCCCACATAGACAGGCCAAAAACCAGGGAAATTACTGAGGATAGTACCACTTAGAAACCATAAAGATTGCATTGGACTGCAATTGACGAACAAATTTGCTACAATGGCTTAGGACTACAATTGCTATGAACAGTTTTGCACTCAAGTCTCTATCAGTGAACAGATGTTGACTTCAATAAAATAGACTTCATGTGAAAACTATAATGAATTTCCTATTTACACAATTGCACTTGTTGACCATATAGTACACATTTAGAGAAGGGAATTATTTATAATTGCACTATCCGGTGTCACACAGATGAGGATGGGTTCCCTTTTCATTCTGGTTCTTCTCAAGGTTTCTTCCTCACATCGTCTCAGGGAGTTTCTTTCCTCACCTCTGTTGGAAACTTTTTCAGTGAAGACCAGGAGACTTGGATTTTCTTCAGCAGGATTCTTTATTGAGAATGCGCTGGTCGGTCGCTGCAGTCACCAAGACTAACTAAGGCAGTGATTCATTGTAGATTATATACATTTGGGGGGCAGTGCCTAGAGATGGAGGCAAAGCACTATGGTGGCGACCCTAAACAAAGCATGCAAATGAAGTAGACAGTTCTTGCCACCCGCCCAGTTTTGCTAGTCTTAATCCAATCAGCATAACTATCCTACTCAGACAGTTCATTAACATAGAAACAAAGAAAAATCCACACCTATGGGGGTACATTCAGGTATTGAGGAACACGAACATTGGTCCCCAGTTCAAAGGATATGAAAAGACCAACAAGAACTATCAATTACAAAAAGGTGATAGTTATAGTATCCTGGTTCATTTCACTTATAAAGAAAGGAACAAGACTGGCAGAGAAAGAATAGCTCTTAAAATTTGTATTCCCACGCCACCATCACCTTTGGCTTTCTCATTAGGGAAAATTTCCTAAATGTATAGGTTTACACTATGTAAGACACTACACAAATAAATCTGAATGGAATATGTGAGCAGTGTGCAAGCAGATTGAGAGTCTTTAAGTAGTGAGGTTGTGATTGCGTGATTGAGTCCATGTGTGTGCAATCAGAATGACAGCAGCCTGTGAACATGAGAGAATTTGTGATGGCTGGGTATTGTAGTCCTCAGTGACCATGTTTGAACCTTGGGAGTTGTGGTTGGTGGTCATGTTTGCCTGGACAGAAAACCAATTCTGGCATTGAAGTGACAACCTTTTAGTGGTGGTTTGCTCAAGCTCTTCATACTGAATTTGGAAAATACTGAAGACTTTAAACACTTATTTATTGCTGTAAGAAATGAAATATATAATGTTACTTAGGACAGTTTACCTTGTAGTCATTTATATTTAATCTGATGCATTCATAAAATATTAGAATATGTTGATGATGAATAAAGATTTTTGGAGAAGTCTTGTTATTGAAATTAGATTTTACTGAGTATGCTACAAATAAATATTTTTATTTTTTTAAAAAAATGTGTCATTGAGAATGAAAATCAAAGCCTAGACCAATGAAAACATCTCTTAAATTCCCAAACGTGTCAGTAAAAATCATTTCAGTCAGATTTGACAAAAGTATAAGACATGCCTCTTCAGGATATGCTATATATATTTTTTCAATTTTAGACAGATCTGAGCGACTTTAACAAGGGCCAGATTGTGACGGCTAGAAAACTGGGTCAGAGCATCCACAAAACGGCAGGTGTTCCCGGTATGCAGTGGTTAGTACCTACCAAAAGTGGTCCAAGGAAGGTCATGGGCTAGCCTGTTTAGTCTGATCCAACAGAAGAGCTACTGTAGCACAAATTGCTGAAAAAATTAATGCTGGCTATGATGGAAAGGTACCAGAACACACAGTGCATTACAACTTGCTGCGTATGAGGCTACGTAGCTGTTGACCAGTCAGAGTGCACATGCTGTGCCCTCTCCACCGCCGAAAGTGGTTACAATGGGCACGTGTGCATCACAACTGGAACATGGAGCAACGGAAGAAGGTGGCCTGGTCTGATGAATCACTTTTTCCATTTACATCATGTGGAAGTCCTGGTGCATGTGTGTCATTTACCTGGGGAAGAGATGGCACTAGGATGCATTACAGGAAGAACGCAAGCTGGCGGAGACAGTGTGATGCTCTGGACAATGTTCTGCTGGGAAACCTTGGGTCCTGGCATTCATGTGGATATTACTTTGACACGTACACCTTCCTAAACATTGTTGCAGACCAAGTTACACCCCTTCATGGCAACGCTATTCCCTAATGGCAGTGGCCTCTTTCAGCAGGATAACGCACCCTTCCACACTGCAAAAGTTGTTCAGCAATGACAAATAGTTCAAGGTGTTGACTTCCTCAGATCTCAATCTGATCGAGCATCTGTGGGAAGTGCTGGACAAAGAAGTCTGATCCACCGAGGCCCCACCTCGCAACTTACAGGACTTAAAGGATCTGCTGCTGAGGTCCTGGTGCCAGGTACCAAAGTACACCTTCAGAGGTGGTCTGATTTATGGTCATTTGTGGTTAATTTTGTGGTCCATTTAATTTGTACATTGTGAAAACAAAGTGGTCTCAGGCTGCTTCACATTTTGCTTTATAGATAAAAAACCTGAGAGTTCCTGTACATCCATAGCTCTTTTCTGTAAACTAAAGAAAAACAGTTCAAATGGCTTTCCATGGGGTTGTGTGGTCCCACAACAAGGTCAGCAGTGTTAGGTAGCAAGATGACAGATAAGCTAAAAGCCACTGTGGCACTAGCAATTATGCTATAGAGCTTAATTTGTTAAGTAGCAGTAATAATAGTATTGTGTGACAGGAACGATAGTTACTGTATAATACTATTTATTATGCAGTATGTGTTTAATATATGTAGTGTATGCATGTATTTTGTCTACCCCAGCCACTCACATCAGCCAGTATTACAACCATGACATCACATATCATGTAAAGCAACCATTTTGAATGGCACTATTGAGTGTTACACAGCTATTATGCTATGGTGAAAAAAAGTCATGGTGTCAACAACAAGTCTCATCAATTCTGAAATGTCCAGAAAGAGAACTGAGTCCCTTTTTAAGCCCACTTGTATTGTGAACACCAAAAGTGTTGAGGCCATTTGCAGCTAGTTTCCTTTTGGGTTCACCTAACAGGATTGATTACGGTTCATTTAAAAAGAATTATATGAGAAAACACCCTTTGAAACTCACTGGTAGGTGCACTTGGCTCCTGCCTAAGTCTGAATGAGGGTACAAATTGTGTGAATGGTGCCCTACAATGAACTGGTATCTCATGGGTGTATTCCTGTCTCACACGCAGTGGTCCCAGAATCAGCCTGCAGTAATCATGAGCATCCATACTTACCCTATGTGGCTATTTTAACTGCTATATACCCACCATTTCTGTCCCTTTCGCTTCTAAATCTGAGCAGAAAAAAACAGTGCAGCAGGCTAGCTAAGACAATTTTTGAATGGTGTGCAGACTGTGTCTATCCAACACACTTGTATGCCAATGAACCACATTTACTGCCTCACACTGCGGCTCTGTGGGATCCTAGTAATTCCTTGATATACATTGTTTAAAGCTACACTGCAAAAAAAAACAAACAACAAGAAAAAAACATTATTTTATTGAGTCAGGGGATACAAAAAAATCTTACAGTGTCACTCCTGTAATAGTAATTCACAGTCAGTGTTGTGAAGGGGTAACAGTTTATAATTGTACACATCTGTCAAATGTCATCATAGCCCAACTTCAGGCATGAAAAGAGGTCTTTTATAGTTTTATACAATTAGGTGTATGTAGAACTATTAAGTATTTTAATGAATGAGATCATCTTATATGAGCAGGCCTAACCATAGAGCATGAAAAGTATGTCATGCGAGAGAAAGTCAAAGTACAGTACAACCATAGAAAGGCAGTTTGACCTTGTGTGATATGCAAATTTGACTGAGGATAATATTCATATTCTATCTGCATTGATATTGCTGACTGTTCTGTAAATAATTGTAAAAAAAATGCTTCATTTAATAACATTAATTTTTAATGAATTTGGATGATTTTCTGTGGAGTCTACCATTTAAGTGTATATAAAAACACAGTTGTGCAAAACTAGTTTAGTAAATTAGTAAGTTTATTCATATTTGTTATAAGCAAATTATACATGTACTGGTATGAACACACAGCCTACTATAATCAGTATAGTAATATAAAGCCAAACAATATTTCTGTTTAATGTTTTCTAATAGCAAGGAAATAATAAAAATGATACAGCCAAACACAAAGCTGAAGTGAAATATAATGGGTCACTGTCTCCTTGTTCTTGACACGAGCATCCTCAAGGTTTGTTTATTTGACCAGCAAATAGAATGGTTCCTGTAAAAAGAATAAAATAGAGTTGACATACATAGTAAAAGTGAAATTTTTGCATCAGTTACATGCTGGTTGTCTGAATAACTGTAAACATGACTATAATTATAAGCATAAAGATCATATATGTTTAAATATAGACATGATTAAGAAGTGTGTAAAAGATGAGATGTTTGTGATGTTTTGGGTGTACAAAATACCTGTAGGATTGTGTCTGATAAGGAACAAGAATGGTCTATCAATAATCACCAACGGAGGAGAGGACCTGGCCATCAAAATTGCAGCTAGAGCGACAGACAGACAGACAGAAAGAAAGAAAGAAAGAAAGAAATGACCAGATAGCATGTGCTAGTTATATTTATGACACTTAAGTACTTTTTAATACTGCTCAACAGTAATGAATTAAACAAAGTCAATATTAATGGTAACAATTCTTTGCTGTTTAAAAATGCATCAGTCACCTCAGGTACACTTTATGCAGTTTTATAAGGAAAGTAGCTGCCAAGTTTGTCTGAGCATATTGGAGGACGAGATGCAGATCTTCTGGAGACTCTGACTGTCATACATGTTTCTGTTTTTGCAGATAAACCCGGATGGACATCATTATGATTTTTGCCTGAAAAGTGGTGTATTATGTAATATGTTGCTTTCTTTACTGCCATATAAACATGTTCCATTAACATTAAATTTTTTGTTGGAAACGTATTGTCTGTTATATAAAATATTCCTTTATTGACTCAATAATGCAGAAATCATAAAATAAACATAAAAAAGGATAAGATAATATTTGTATTTAAAAGACTTTTGCACAATACTGTCCACACACACACTCAGGTCCAGAAGTATTTGGACAATGGCAGAGTTTTTGTGATTTTGCCTTTATACACCACCACAATGGATTTGAAATAAAACAATC
>CM074929.1:17869-27925 GCA_037576815.1 Pangasius larnaudii
TATATATATATATATATATATATATATATACACACACACAAACACACACACACACGTGGCAGAGGGGGTCAAGCATCAGACGGAGGAGAGGAGGCAGGTTAAACCATCAGGTAATGCGTGATGATTCTCACCCATATCTTATTATTACCACCAGTCTTCTTATTTATGACTCTTTTTGCTTTAGTGACTCCTGCAACTGACGAGAGGGAAAGAGAGACAGTGCGATATAGCTGGCGGAGCTTGTGAGATATGCACAAATGCAGACACACACACATCATGGAATGTGAACATGAACTTGATGGAGTGAAAGCCATGATACCAGGACAGACCGGTTTTCTGTTGAGTTGTTGGAAAGTGCGCTGGAAAGCACGGCCTGAATAAACAAAAGGCCTAGTCTTTTTACAGTCTTCAACTGTCCAGTTTTGTTGAGTCTGTGCCCATGATTACCTCAGATGCTGTTGCAGCTCATCCACCTTAAGGTTCAATGTTTTGTGCATGCCGAGATGCTTTTCTGCTCACCACCAGCAGGCACCCTTAGAATGAGGTAGGAAAAGCTTACATCCTTTCTAACAGCGCTCTCTCTATTTTTCCAGATGGAGACGTCAGCAAGGAATACAAGGCTCCCCCTCTGCATGCAGCCGATTTTGCATTGTGATTGCGCCCACCATGCAACCGTCATCCTGCCACCACGTTGCTTCTGCGGCTCACGTTGGGAACGAAGACACTGCTTGGCCTGCACTGCTCACTCATCCCACTCACCTTCCACCTCCCCACTTCACCTGTACTTAAAATAAAGAGCATGTTTCCCACACATTTTGCCTACATCCATCTGTGTGGTCCCATGCACCACAGTGGTGGAGGATGCGGGCATGAACAGGCATCCAACCCCAAGATGGAGTAAACACTACAGCAGCTATTTCAGTCAAGCCTGCAGCAAAAAGCCATCACCCAGCAGCTGGCCTGCAGCCTCCAGGTTGCTACCCAGGAGCTCCTGGAGCTCAGAAAGAGGCCAAATGCCACTGCTGTCCTCCTCCCCAACCCCTGCCATGAGGCCCAGCACATTATGGCTAAACAGTTGGCCGGGCGTGGCATAAAGATAAGATAAAGAGGTAGAGGCCTATTTGCACACTTTTGAGCATGTCGCACAAAGTGAGGGATGGCCCAAGGAGGACTGGGCTCCCGCCCTCTCACCATTCCTCACTGGAGAATCTCAACTGGCTTATCATGCCCTCACCCCCAAGGATAACTACGCTGATAACTATGACACCGTCAAAAGCAAGATCCTTCTGTGCTGTGGGCTCTCTCCTGCCAACGCCGCGGCAGAGCTCCATCGCTGGAGCTATGACCCAAAGGCCACTCCGCACAGACAGATGGACAAGCTCTTTATCATCACCAAGCGGTGGCTCCAGCCAGAGCGCCTAACAGATAAGGAGGTCGTTGAGAGGGTGGCCACTCCACCTATGGAATGACGCAGGACGTGTCCATGCCGACTGAGTCAGACCCTGCCCCTCTGCAACGCGTGAAGAAACCCTGGCTAGCCAGATATGCCCTCCAAAAACAACTCCTCCTGAGTTACCCACCATACCAGTCAAAGTTAACAGCAAGCCTGTCTTGGCCCTCTTGGACTCAGGAAGCACAGTCACCCCGGCCCGAACATCCCTCCTTATGTCCCCGCAACCCAGCGGCACTCTGACCATCTCCTGTGTCCACGGAGACGTCCGGGAGGTCCCAGCAGCTCATGTCAGGGTGAAACATAGAGCGAGGGAGTGGCCGCTCCTGGTGGGCCTCATCTCGGAGTTGCCCATGCCATTGATCTTGGGGCGAGACTGGCCAGGGTTTCCCACAGCCAGGCCCACACGTACCGGGAGGAAGAGGGCCAAGGCCAGGCGCAACAGGGTCCGGTCAGCATGCCTCGCCCGGAATGAAGGAGATGCCGGAGCAACCTCAGCAGGTGAGTCCCCTCTTCCAACTAACCCTGTATCGTCTGCGTACACCCAGGTTGCTCGGGAGGGCAACGCAATGCATTTCCTGATACGAAAAGGGCTGCTGTATCTCAAAAGAGAGCGTCAAGGCCAACCCCAGGAGCTCTTGGTGGTGCCCAGCAGCCGCACTCAAGCTCTCATGCACCTGGCCCACACTCACCCTCTGGGGGGGCACCGGGGGGCCCGGAACACCTTAGAAAACCTTAAGGATCGGTTCACCTGGCCCGGGATGGAAGCTGAAGTGCGGGCCATCTGTCAGCGTGTTACGCCACATGCTACCTCAAAGCAGTCCCACTTCTGAAGGCCACCTCCCAGAACATAGGTGATGCCTATAGTTAAAGAACATATGGAGGCCGCACAGCAAGAACAGCAAAGAGCCTACAACCGCCCTGTCCAGCCCCAAGAGTTTCAGCCAGGTGATAAGGTCCTCCTGCTGATCCCGGATGCCACCTGCAAGTTTCTGGCTTGGTGGCAGGGCCCGTTCATGGTCCTTGAGAAGGTAGGTCCCGTACATTATCGCCTGCAACAGCCAGGTAAGCACGCAAATTTATCATCTCAATATACTTAAGAAATGGGTTGAACCTGCTCCTGCTGTGTCTGCGTTTGCCAGCCTCCCCACAGATCTGCCGGAGCGTACCTTGGTGCACCGATGGGAGGAACTCGCGCCGGCCCAAAGCCAAGAATTGGTCGAGTTGGTGGACCAGTTTGCAGATGTCTTCTCCTCCAACCCCAGCCTTACCCATCTGGTCCACCATGACATCAAAACGCTGCCAGGATTTGTGGTCCGGCAACGGCCCTACCGCCTTCCAGAGGCCCGCTGAAAGGCACTGGTAGTATCGGGTCCTCCCCTTTGGGCTGCACAGATCCCATCTACCATCCAGAGAAGGATGGACATCGTCCTACGGCCTCACCGTCACTATGCAGCAGCCTATATTGATGACGTGGTAATACACTCCTCCACCTGGGCAGACCGTCTGCACCACCTTAGGGAGGTCCTGCGAGAGCGCCGGAAGTCTGGGCTGACTGCCAACCCCAATAAATGCCACCTGGGACTGACGGAGGCACAGTGCCTGGGATACCGGCACGTAACGTGGTGGTTCCTCTCCCTTCAAGACTACCACTTCACGGTACAACATCGAGCATGGGTTCAGCACGGTAATGAAGATGGGCTCTCCTGGCACTACTCACTCTGTACCCATCGCAAGTCGGCTGTTGGACCATGGCTTCAGCCATAGGATGCAACCAAGTTGATGTCAGGAAAATCTTACGGGAACAGCTGAACTTTATTTGGGGTTAATCAGTGTCATTATAGTAGATGGCAAGTTCATACTAACTACTATTTAATGAGTTTGAATGTGATTTGTTGATTCTGAACACAGTCCACTAATCTGATTGGTTGAGCAGCATTCCAAGAGTGCATATATTTAGTATAACCACACTGAGAAGTTTCACTGTTTGTATCATTCCGCTCTTCTGTGTTCGCCACATAAAATTCCACTTTCTCAAAACGGTTACTACTGTAGTGTTATCTTGGCAAACAATAGTCTTCGGGAATATAATGTTTGACCTAAAATATGAAAGTTTGTCAGATGAAGATGAACAGGAAGCAGGGGTGCCAATTTAACAGGAAGCACCTTTAACAAGAATATACAAATCAGTGTGAGCTAATTTCATGTTTATAGAACTGTTGATATATTGTGCGGTTATACTGAATATCAGCATGGCTGTGATTAGCTATGGCACTCGTCCTGCAGGCTCGTGCCTATTTTGAGTCACCGATGTGCCCATATTCAGTATAACCGCACTCTTGCTTGTGCGATATTGCTTAATTATAAAAGGGTGTGCACACTTATGCAACCAGTTAACTGTAATATTTTTTTTTTTTATTTTTCCCTAAGATGTTTCTGATTGTTTTTCAAATTATTTTTTATGTTCAGTTTGTTTTCTGTGATTGGAAGGTGAGCTGTCACTGCACGGCTTCTAATTCATCTTCCAGTAGCTGTTCTGATATTTCGGATAGGCTACAATAAGTGTGTTGGCAATATGCAATTCATTACCTGGTTTAAGGGTTGCAGCCCTATGATCTGAGTTATTGAGTTATATATACACACAATAGCTAACAGCTCTTGCTCAATCTGTGCTTATCTTTTTTGACCATCAATTAGTGATCTGGAACCATATGACACAGGTTGCTCTTCTTGCAGTTCACTGCTCCTAAGCCCTGTGAACTTGCATCTGCAATGTAACTTCTCTGTTGACATCACTGAATGTCAGCACTGCTGCATTGCTTACAAGTGTGATGTCATATTACACTCTGCACCTAGCTTCAAATTTATTTTCTGGTTTAGAACTTTTAATGATAGGGTTTAGGGTTGTTATAATCAACAAGAATGTGGGACCTAGAAGCCGAACATGGACACAAGAGCAGAAAGTTAAATGCATTTTACTGAAGTTTGGAGAGGATAAGAGTATTAAGGAAAGGAGCATGGCTCTGTGCCAGGATTCAAACCCATGGGGGAGGGGGAGCAAGGCAGAGTGCAGCTTTGAGTTGTAGGCAAGGCCAGGGTTCAAACTTAGGTTGGCCGTGCGAGAGTCAAATGCTCAGTCAGTGAACCACAGAGAAGGCAAAGCAAAACTGGGCATAGTGGGATGCAGGCAAGCAAGCTGGGTGAGAGGTGAACCACACTGGAAGCCGGACTAATCTGGCAATGAGTGGCTGGAGAACTGGGGTTTATATATGCTGCCATCTGATGAGAAGATGGGAAGCAGATGTGTTCAAATGAAGCCAAATGTATTTTTCTTTTAATGCAGGTTTTACCATAGGCTGGGCACTTTCAAAGCCAATGCTTGAGTCCACACCATGTCCACAATCCACACAATGATTGTGCAGGGAATTGAATTATCATACTTCCCCACTATCTTCTTTCTGCTAATTGTGTACACAGTCTTCTCTGTTTCTTTGTTTGCTGCTTTCATCTGTCCTTGCATTAATTCACTAACTCAACATACATTATATTGCCAAAAGTTTGTGGAAACCTGTTGCCACAGTTGGAAGCACACAGTTGTATGATGTCTTTGTATGCTGTAGCATTACAATTTCCCTCCACTGGAACCAAGGGGCCTAGCCCAAAACTGTTCCAGCATGGCAATGCCCCTGTACACAAGCAACGTCCAGGAAAACATGGTTTGTGGAAAAACCTGAGTGGCCTGTACAGGGCCCTGACCTCAACCCCACATTCCAAAATCGAATGGAAAGCCTTCCCAGAAGAGTGGAGAATATATTAGCAAAGGGGGAAATCTGGATTGAGATGTTCAAAAAGCACATACGAGTATTTAGAGTCAGATCTGGATCTCTTAGCAGCCTAGCTCTCACTTGGTCAACATTTGTAGACTACAGCCCACTATGTGATTTATATATTACACTTTTGTTTAAATGTATTTGATTCACATGATTGTCTCCTATCCACTTGAAACTTCAAACTTCAAACTTGCTAGGCTTCATACCAGGTTTGTTGGCAGATAAGCTATGTACACTCACCAGACACACCAATGATCTCTTCTTCCTTCCAAGCTTTATTCTTGTTCATAATGTTTCTATACACATTTAATGGAAGGTCGAATATGACAGAATGAGATGAACTCTGTCATAAGTTTTATTTATATTCTATGTGTCAAACAGTAAAAGTGAACTGACTGCAGGTTGAAACTAATGCTGTGATGCATTATTGAAGTAATGAAACATTCAACCACACCCACCACAGGATTGGTCAAAGGATCCTTTAAACCAAATGTTTAACTTTGTCACTTTTCTGCATCATACAACATAGCAAGCTGTGAAATGTTAACACACACTTACTAGTTGCAGCAGCTGCTTTAGTTCCATCCTCATTAACCTCTATCTTGATTTTCTGTAGAGCCTTGGATAGATGAATGGGTTCTGAACCTGAGAAAAACACCATTTAACTTTATATGCACATGTACCATGGCATCATAACACCTGTTCACCATTTCACTAACCACAAATCTACCACAGTGAATAATCCTAATGACCAAATTAAAATATCTTGAACATAGTCAGATTTATCTAGTGTGATTTAGATTTATCCATCATAAAATTAGAGGAAACAAAGTATGATTATTACACATGATTTGTGTGTAATATTTTCAGTTATATTTTCACTAAAATGTTATTTTAGCACTGTTCTTTCCTTGTTCAACTTCGAAAAGGCTTGCACTAAATCATTACACTCAAAATAAACACTCTGCAGAGTATAAACACATAGCAGTGACTGATACATAGTCCTGGATCAATTACATGGGACTAGTTATAGTTATAATGACTTTATATAATAAAACCTATATTTCTTTAAAAAAAAAAAAAAAAAAGAACACAAAAGCAATTGTTGTCACTCACTGAGGTGTCGAAAGTCAGCTTTTCCCTTAATAAAAATGTCTGTCATACCCAGAGCAATCAAAGGCCCCTTCAGATCCATCTCCATCTCTACTGTGAACCTATGAACATGCAGAGAGATATAAAAGACAGAGCAGGGCACAGAGAGTGAGAGAAACAGAAAAAGACATCATGAAAAATGAGAAAAAACAGGCAACCATTAAATGAAAACAGATTTTATAGGCTTTTATTTTTAATACTTTGTATTTAGTATACAAATGTATTGTACAGGGCCATGTTACTATTGTGCTACACTTGATATTCCTAAACACAACAAAAGATTGAATATATTATTTTACATTTGAAAATCATTTCTCACTTTGGCAGCAGGAGACGGACCTTTCCCTGACGCATCAGTTTGGCCCAGCCATGCACTGTTGCTGTGGTCAGATGAGGTAAGATTGTTGACAATGGTGTCACCCTTTCCGAAGGAAATGCAATGAACATGCTTGTGTGGTTGCCATGATATGGTAATTCTATAACCCTATATTTCACACCGTCAGGAGTATTTGCCCAACCTAAGAGACCAGAACAGAGTATAATTATCAAAATAGCAAATTAATTCAAATAGCAAATAAATAGCAAACTTTTTATCTGGACATTTTGATGAGATTGAGATGTAGCATGTACAGAGTACTAAACATGAATGGTGAATGTAACAAAATTCATTAATAAAACTTATTTAGTAGAAATGAGAAGTAAAACTGGGATGAATAAAATACTGGTAAATTTTTTTTTTTAAATGGGTAAAAGCAGTTATTTAAGTTGATAACAGTGCTCCGGCGGTGCTTGCAGTGAGTAGACTTGCGCCCTCACAGCCACATGGTCCCAAATCTGATCCTGATCGTAGGTTTTTGTGTGGAGTTTCAGCTCCATGTGCACCTGTAGGGGGATTGGCTACAGTAATATTACTGAATGTGTGTGCATAGTGCCCTGCAATGGATTGGCACAATGAAAAAAATTTTTTAAATCTTAATCAAATCATGTTTGAACATGTTTGTATCAAATTGATCATTATTTTTAATTCAACTTGATTTCACTAACACACGTTTTAGCACATTCATTATTATTAATTTATTTTGTTACTTTCACCCCTCATGGTACCAAAAATGCTGCAAATAATATAATTATCTTTGGAATACAGTCATGTGCCTAAATTAACAATGACCCCCATGATGTTTTGTGCCATCTTAGTAAATAAGAAAGTAAGCAAAATTCCCAGTAAAATTAAATAGTCTCACCAATTTTAAAGACAGATAGTTGGGACATCATTGGCACTTTGTAAGACTTTCCATCTCCACCTGTAAAGCTCCTAATCTTGGTGCTCTGGACCTGGAAGCGGGACTTCCACATTCCTTTAAAGTAGATTGAGTTTACTACCACTAGCCGCGTCAGGGATGGGTCCAACATATCTGGCTTCAAAAGACTGTGGATGTGGCCTGATGGGAAAATGTGTATGGGGAAACAGATCACACCATGAAATTTTGATTAGATAATAGCATTGTGGTAAAATATATATCAACATTGTTTCATACCCTTGGTGCGGTTCTTGATCCACCCATTGATGAAATCTGCAGACTGCTGCGGGTTGTTGTAGTTAAGGGCGTGGCTATCACACAAGAAATTGTCCCTATTGGTAGTCAGGAAACTGGTGTGAATATTGAAGCCTTCCTGTGGAAAGAGTGCATTGGCGATGACTATGAAGTTGGTGTTGGCCTTGGATGTCAGGGCCTTATGCAGCTTCCGTAGCATCTTATAGGGACCTGAAGAAGAGCACAGCTTTTTAGTTCAAATGTCAATAACAATGGTGATGCCTCTGATCTGTCACCTGCTGCTGACGAGTATCTTCCCATTTGTGTGGAGACTCCTGTATTTATGTATTCATATGGAAACGTATGCATTTATGTCTTTCTATTTTCTTGTTGTTCATTTTAGACAGATTGAGTACTAACTTTGACGGCATTCAGGCAAGACAGCAACTTTCCACAGGTAGTCTACACTTAAAACCAGGTTATTGGTAAATATGTTACATGGCCTGTAGGAGGAAAAACTAATTTTTTTCAGATACTATATGTAAGCGATTGTACCATTTCAGCTTTATTATACAAAATAAATTGATGAATGTACCTTTATTGTAATAAAAAGATTCTGACAGAAACCAGAATAGGGAGGGGAGAAACCCATTCACTGTTGTTGTTAGACATCAGCTAATCCTGATTTTCACTCATAAGTTTTTGCCATGATTAAACCAGGAAGACACCAATGTGAAAACATATTATGGCATATTAGACAGCTTGAAAAAAAAATTAAGTGAGGCCACTGGAGGCTGAGCTCCTAATATCTTAAAGCTCTAGAGACACCCCTGCTTAAGCATATTGCTCATTCTGATTTGTACATGTTTTTTCGTAACATCATCTACTTTGAATATACCCCTGCCTGCTTCAAACAAGCCAGAAGAAAACAAAACACATAGGAAATTGAGAATAACTCTTAACTGAAAAAAATAGTTTCCTTTTCAGCTGCTAGTAAATCTACCAGACAAGCTTAAGCAAGCTAAAAGGAGCTTTAAGAGAAAACCAATCTCACCTTTCCTCACCTTTTTTGCTATATCGAAGTCCTGAAAGGAGCTGTTGCTTGGTATTTCCATGAGCCCCTGGCAACAGTATCCCCAGAATGGAGGCTACACCATGAGGGGACAGCACCACATTTTCATGTGGCTTCTCCTGGACCATTTGAAGGAACACCTGCAGCCCCAAATCCGAGCCTTGCTTGCCATAAGAAGACACTGACTGAGCCACAGCTCCATCCAACACATGCATTTCCAGCAACATAGGCATCCATAACATAAACATGTACAACCTGGCCAGGGGAGATTTACTCAGAGACCCTGAGAAAGAGAGAGAGAGAAAGGTTGCATTTCTTATTTATAATCCAAGTGAGGCATCCTAAGCTGATGATACTGTGATTAGTGATTTAACACATGCATATGGTCAATATGTTTACCATATATAGTACTTATCACATGTTCTTTTGCATGCACTGTAAAGACTTTCTGTAATTTCTTTAATCAATGATATTAATACAAGTATTTAATATAATTTATTAAATTTTGTCTTAGATGTTTATCTGATGTCTTCTACATAATTGCATCAGTAAAAAGAGCAGCACTTATAAATGGTTTCTAATTAAAAGTTACAAATGTTAAAATGCTTAAAAGTCATTAAAGAGAGTAATGTTATTTAATAGACCACTTTTCATTAAAAAAAACATAATGAAGAGTGTCAGTGATTACCTGTGAATACAGAAGCAAGTATGGTGGTCAAATACTCTGTACAAACTGTGACAGATTCTCCAAGCTTAAAAAAAACTTACCAGCCAGCATTGTGTTAATAATCCAAATACTGACTTTTTTGTTTATTACTATTTATAGTAGATGTTTTAAATGTAGAAAACACTTAAATTTCATTACTTTTGAAGGCATCACTGCTTTACAGCATTTCTTTACAAGGACATGTTAAAGATTCTTTAAATATAACCGCAACTTCTGATAATAATAATAATAATAATAATAATAATAAGAATAATAATAATACTATACACAGTGGATATAAAAAGTCTACACAC
>CM074929.1:32632-58752 GCA_037576815.1 Pangasius larnaudii
TGCATAATGCAAGACCTGCAGCGTAAGCCTTTTAACAACCTCCGATAACTAAAATAAATAAATAAATAAATAAATAAGGGTACTCATGGCGATTTGAGCAAATATCCAAAGCTTCACTTTAAACAAAGAACAGTAAAACTCACCCATTCTTACGTGTCTCTGGCAGGGATTGCGAAAGAATACGACAGAGTGTACTTTTCATGGGGCGGAGGTAAAGCTGTGCCAAATTCAGACTCCGGACAGATTCCGACTCCGCTGCGTGTGCTGCGAGGCTTCTATAGATACAGCGCATAACTTTACCACGCATTTATTTATAACTCTCAAACTTAATGTTTCATACCGGCCTACAGTCAACCTCAGAACGGCAATAAAAATCCTAACAAAGATCATGCCAGTCCAAACGGCCTTTGGGATTTTGATGGCTGATGTGGCACTTGATTGCCGACATGTTAAACAGACATTAGTGCACACTGTTTAAAGCAGCCTATAATCGCCTCAACTTTAATTCCCAGGTCTGGCACAGCCACAGGGACATGTTCTGTTGATATGATTTTCTTATTCTTGTCATTATTCGGCTTTAATTTTTCTTTCTGTGATATTGTGGAGCTGTAGACAATCAGTTCAACGCATTTTTGTTTGCATAGCACTTTTAACAATAGAAATTACAGTTTACAAGAAAATCCATGTGTAACAGCGGTGTAGCCAGGATTTCACTTCAGGGGGCCGGGAATGAGGAATTATAAGCCTGCTAAATAAAAATCAGCAAGTGATCGGTACAGTTCTACTGAAAAATGCGACGCGTTAAGTATTGTGGTCGGATATAAGAGCAGTGATGGCACGGGTTTGTTATTTAATCATTTATGGCACGATCTACCGTCAAGCAATATTTCCATATTAATTAATAACCTTGCCATAAAATAGCTTTATGAGAGTTCCACTGAAATTGATTAAAATAAGTAGTAATGGGGGAAATGGCATTTAATCTTATAACAGCAGAGCTACACTTCTTTCTGGCCCAGCAGGAGACCTCCTGTACTCTGGTAGCTCTGTGTTGTCCCGGAGAAAAATCATGTTATTACGGGAAACATTTCTTGTTATAACGGGAAAATATCGCGTGGTTACGTGGAAATATCGCGTTATTAAAAGAAAAACATTTCGTTAGAATGGGTAGTGAAAAGGTCCTGTAGTTACGATGTCGCACCTGTAGATGGCGCACTAATACAAAGCATGCTTTAAATAAACTTGGTTCATTTCTTAGGTTTAATTCTTACTGTTTCCTACGCTATGATCTCCTCATTCTCAAAACGTCTTAGAAATCTGATAGTATATTATATTACGTTTCATATTTATCAGAAAACTTAATATGAATACTCCAGGTATTTTTGAATAATGACCATGTGCATCTGATATTTATTTCCTATATTTCCTATCAAAATATGTATTAAAAATGATAGTTGAATATGACACTACGTCTAAATCTAACACTTAATATACTTAAAATACTCAATATGGAGAAAATTGACTGTAGGACTTTTAAATACTGGCTCTGAATTGGCACGCGAGGACTATAAGATGTAGGCAACTTGCAGTCTCTCGTTATTTCCTATTTTTCCTTATTCTCAATTAAGGTATACAAAATCTTGTAATTGCATATGAAACTAAGCGAAATATGCCATCAAAAAAACTTTATAAGAAATTTTACATTAAAGGTCCTGTGAATTTCACATTTGAACATTTTGTATGGACTTGCAGTTTAAGTGTTGATGCCGGCCATGTTTCTAGCATGAAACACTTTCTCCCGGACCCAAGAGATCGCCACGTGTTGGTGCGCACCGACAACACAGCGGTGGTCTCTTACATCAACCACCAGGGAGGTCTGCGTTCGCACCCACTTTACAGGCTGGCGCACCAGATCCTTGTGTGGTCCCAGGGGAAACTCCTCTCACTGAGAGCAGTTTACATCTCTGGCCATCTCAGTATGGGAGCAGAAGCCCTGTCGAGGCAGGGGCCGAAGCCTGGGGAATGGAGGCTCCACCCTGATGTGGTGAAGCAGATACGGAGAATGTTTGGCCAGGCTCAGGTGGTCGCTCTGCTCCCGGGAGTTCTGGAGAGGGTGTGCTGGGACGGGGTGCATCTGTTGCGAGTAGCCCCGTTCTGGCCGGGCCGAGTATGGTTCTCGGACATGATTTCCCTTCTCGACGGCTCTCCATGAGAGATCCCCGTCTGGAGGGACCTCCTTTCACAGGTGGGCTTCCACCCGCGCCTGGAGTTCTGGAGGCTGTGGGTGTGACCTCTGCGGGGGCACAACTCATAGCTTCCAGTCTCTCAACAGAGGTTGTTGAGACCATTCTCCAATCCAGAGCTCCCTCAACGAGGAAACATGTACGCCCTGAGTGGAAATTTTTCACTTCTTGGTGCAGAGACCACCAGCTCAACCCAGTTGTCTGCCCAGTTGGTAGAGTGCTGGAGTTCTCCGCAGGGTTGACCCTCTCCACCTTGAAGGTCTACGTGGCGGCTTTTGTGGCCCATCACGCCCCTCACGGTGGTCAGTCTATGGGCAGACACCCCCTAGTTACATGTTTCCTCCACGGTGCGCTGAGGCTGAGGCCTCCTTTACAATCTCGTGTCCCTCCGTGGGACCTGGCTGTGGTGCTGAGGCTTTCTGTAAACCTCCCTCTCGAGAGAGAGTTGGGAATCTACAGGCCTTCTCAGACTTTGCGCCCGGTCTGGCCAAAGCATTTCTCTACCCTCCTATACACCACAGCCTGTTGTACTCCAGGCCTTCTGTCCTCCTCCCTTTCGGGAGCCCAACCAGCAGAGGCTTAACTGTTGTGTCCAGTGTGAGCACTGGACGCATACATCCTCAGAGCTGCCTGATGGGTCGTGGATGCCATCTGTTCTCTGATCTCCCCTCGCCCTTGGGAATCAAGTCTCACTCCACTACAATTGTGGCAGCCTCCAAGGCCTTTCTGGCAGGTGTCCCTATGCAGGACATCTGCAACACTGCGGGTTGGTCCGTGCCCCTGACTTTTGTCGAGTTCTATGGCCTCGACATGCGAGCCACTCCGGGCTCTTTTGTTCTCTCGCCCTAGCTGTGCTCTTCCACACTGGGCAGAGATTTGTAAGTCTGGTGGCATGGGCATACTCGTTCCCATAGCTGAAGGCGTTCCCATAGCGTTTAGACGCAGCGTCTCGTTCCCTCGGGGAACCATGGTTACATACGTAACCTGGAGATGTTCAACCTATAATAAAGATTTAAACTGAGTTTTAAGTTGTGAGCCACACACCCTTTCAACTGGTAAGGCATATAAAAAACTGGCAACATAATTTGAGTATAATTATTTAATTGATAAATAAATAATTATTTAACTGAAAATATATTATGAAGTTTAAGGCTTATGTTAGATGGAATTGATGAACAGTGAAATTGAAATTTACAAGCATACTGCACTCATGAATAAGTACTGTAGGTTAATATTAATGTGCTTGTTGTAGTGGGTTATTTTTCCTATACAAAAAAAAAAAAAAAAAAAAAAAAAACACCATGTGCAACTCGTTGTGGGATTGAGCAAATAAGAGGCAAATGGAATCATTAAAAGTTTCATGAAAGGGGAATGGCAAGAGGAAAGCAGGAGTAATAATAACTGAAGCACAGAGGAGGAAAAAGGAAATAAAGAGTAGCTGACTGTAGTGAAGCTGGTTTTACAGGCTTAAACGGTACTTTGTTCGTTTTAAAATAGCACTTCACCGGAAATCGTAAAGAATGCGGAGAGAAGGAAACTGTAAAATGTAATTAATGTATGTGAAAAGTACAATAATGAATGAAACACTGAAGGTGAGGCTAAAGAAAACTGGAGAAGAGTTTAACATAAGTACAATTATGAAGAAGCCTCCAAACTAGAAAAGCATTGTAGACTGATTAAACGAATGGAAGTTGTTTTTCTCCCTTTAAATGTGTTGCTTAACAGATTAGATTGTAAACCCAACTAGTCCGCACTCCAGATCAGTGTGTGGCGCTGATGCACGTAAAGTTGTTTGCCAGCCGCCGTAGAAGCAGCATCACTTGCGCCACGGCAGAGACGCGGCATCGTGTTACAGACGGAGGTTGTAGCTGTGAAGCTCGTGTCCTGGTTTAAGAGCTGACGTTGGTAATTGTTGAACAAATAATGGCAGAAGAGAAGATAACTATAGAACAACAGGTTTCTAACGGCGAAGCGAATCGCGATGAACTTTCCCTTTCTAGTCAGGAGAAGAGTAACGTTATTTCAGAAACATTCTCGGAGAAGTTTAAAAGGATTGCCAAGGCAAATTTACTCGTGATATTGACAGTAGCTGCTGTTATCGTTGGCATTTGCATTGGACTTGGAGTGCGAAATGCTAAACTTACCCAAACGCAGGTCATTTATTTTGGCTTCCCCGGGGAACTGTTGATTCGCCTACTGAAAATGATCATCATTCCGCTGGTTGTCTGTAGTCTCGTGTCAGGGGCCGCCAGCATCGACCCTAAAGCCCTGGGAAAACTAGGCGGCTGGGCGATGCTGTTCTTTCTAGTGACCACGTTGATCTCATCGGCAGTCGGTGTGATTATGGCGTTCATCATCCAGCCTGGTTCATCTCAAGGCACCAAGCCGAAACTGACTTTCAGTGACGAGACAGTACCCGAGACCAAGGAGGTGGTGGACTCGTTTTTAGACTTAGTGAGGTAAGTCTACTTCTCTGACGTGTCTTTCCCGTCTAGCTGCATTAAGACTGGAACTGGTGGGAAGGAAAAGTAAGATCAGAGTCGTATTAGTCCGAGAACTCCAGCTAATAGTCCGGATAAATTAAAGCCACACAAATTTTGTCACCACAAAACGTACTTTAATATTAGTCAATAATTGAACGTCTGTAGGGTCACATGTTCTGCGTGTGTAAGATTACAGCACATTTATGTCAGTAAGAACTTGACGCTGCTGTAAGCCAGATGCGGGGTTGCATCAGCTACCTGCCATGTGAGGGTGAGGGTGAAGGTGAGGGTGAGGGAGTAGCCTAAAGGAGTAGCCTAAAGGTGTGCGTGACTGCAACGCCTTGCTCCACGGCTTTTATAATCCCAACCCGCTTTGTTTGTTTAAAAGAAGGAAAACCAGATGAATCTCGGGCTTGTAGTCTGAGGGCAGATGTGTTTTGTTACATAAAACATTATGCAACAAAATATAATACAGCAGACACCAGATTAGTCGTTTAGAGTAAGTGTATTAAAAATATATACAAAAGCGTTTGTTGCCGGAGAATAACCGTCAGCGTCAGTATCGTCAAAAACTATTAATCGAAAGCTTCTGTCTTTGCTTTCAGGGAGTCCACCTTCGTATTCCAAAAAAAAAAAAAAAAAAGAAACTACATTTTTTTACCTTCCTCCCTAGCTGTCAAAAACAGAAGGCTGGTGTTCCCCAAAAGTAAAAGGCAGTCACCCCTGTACCCCATACAGCGTCCTATCACCATCATTTACAAAGTGCAAACTGACAGTGTCGGTTATAAAAGTTCTATGTACATGTACAGTATTTACATATGTATCTAGTTTATCAATCTGAGAGGGGGAAAAGAAAAAAGAGTATCTGCTGCACCAGGACCAACCTGGGTTAGTTTCTGGACTCAGGAGGATGCCATTGTTGCTGGCGGACTCCTTTTTATATCCTTCATGGGAGTGACGTCATTGACAATCAGCTAATCCCCATGCCGGATCTCATTCTCTTCCAGGAAGTAATGCATAATAATACGCACGTACAGAAAGGAAGTGTTTAAAATAGATAGATGTTTTTGCGCAGGGAGTGATCCAGTCAGCCGCTGATTGGAGTTGTACATGCAGTGTAGAAATACTGAAGGATTATCGTCGGTATATACAACCACTTCCTGAGCGCTAGGTCGCACGTAGAATTTGAAAGTATTTCAATGCTAGTAACAGGGCTAGGATCCTTTTCTCAGTCACTGAATAGTTGAACTCATGCTTTTTGCACTTCTTAGACTGTGTGTGTGTATGTATGTGTGTGTGTGTGTGTGTGTGCACATACACTGCGGCTTTTCTGTGTTTGTCAAAAATATACTTAATATATATGAATATTTAATAATATGAAGAAGGATGACATTGCAACAAATGTTTGATTGAACAGAGATTTAGGTTGTTTTCACTCTTGTGTTTTTTGTTTCTGATTTTGGCCTTTGCTGAAGTGTGAACTCTTTTTTTTTAACCTGGGAGTGGTCCAGAGAACCAATCTCTGGTCTTCTTAAATGGTGGTCTGGGGTTCACTTCAGCCAAACCGTGGCATGGTCCACATCAGGTATGGAACCTAATTGTGCTTGGGCAGCATGCAGAGTAATGTGATTGGTTCAATTTGTCATGCTACTTACTTTTTCTGCTTTTGTGATACTGGGGAAAGAGTTGTTATTGATATAAATCCAGACATTCATATGACATTAATGGTGCAACTGCTCATGCCAACGAGTACAGCTATAGCAATTCGGCTCCACGTTCGATGGTATTTCTGCATGATGGCATGCTGTGCATCCAGAAAGCTCTGTGCTTTGTTGCTTAACTACCACAGGACAAAATAAAAAAAAAAAAAAGCTGAAAGCAATTATCGGGGTTCAAGCACTTTTAAGCCTTTAAGATATTACTTAATATTGTGCAAGCCTATAAGCACCAAAATCAGAGAAAAAAGACAATTTAAAGAAATATATGGTAATTTACCATAAAGAAATAGCATTTCTAAACATTTAAACTGTTGTACCGCCATCTATTCTCTGATCGCCATTAAATTTTGCATGCGTCTTAAGAATCATACGTTACATGGTGCATTACTTAATTTCATGCAGTGTTTTTATTTAAGTTATTGACTTTTGTGTACACTAATTTTTTTTTTTTAAATAACCCTGTTATGACTATCTAAATAAAAATGTTCAACATATGGGACTCCAGAGAATCTTTTTTGTTCTGAAAGATCACGCATACTACCAGAAAAGGCTGATATGCTTATTTTTATTAACGCGAACTGTTTAGCAACACTAACAGTTGTACACATCTCGTTGTGTTGACATAAATAAAGACATTCTTTATCTAAACAGTTGGCCTCTTTCTTTCCCCCTCAATTTGGAATTGAATCCGGGAATCATTAAGAACTGGAACTGATAAGCAGAATTGGATCTGAATTGATAAAATTGTAATGATACCCAACCCTAGCTACAAACAAGTACCACCATCAGCCCCCAACCTTCTTAGGGGTACAAGAAGGTTGTAATGTCGTTGTCTTGGACAGAGGTGCAGTCAACAGGACAGTTTAAAACAAAGGGTTCTACTCTGCATACTTCAGAAAAAAGATGTTGATTTTTTGAAGGTCTGAGGTTGTTCCTCAGGACCCTCCCTTTCTGTATGCTAAGATCATCAGATGTTAAACCATGTCATGCAAACACAAGACACATTTGTGAAGAGACTCAATGCCTGTTATCATGTCTGTACCTCCCACAGAACAATGTTGCCACCATTGTACAGCCCCAGAAGCAGATTCACCATCTATATACCTTTCCATCAGAACGCACAGAATTCAGCGACTAGGCCACAGAGTCCCGCCTGTGGCCATCAGGTGGCTTGTAAGATTCCACTGCCACTTTCACTAGTGCTTGGAACCTCCTGGTGGCTTCCTCCCCAAGTAGATTTGCAGTCCCATATGAACTGCGAGATAGCACCTGCGCAGAGCACCTGTGACCTAGCAATGCAGGAAACACTTGAACACCAAAGCCCCTAGTACCTTTGTATGGCCTTAGAAGGAAGCTGTTCACGTCTTCATGCTATTACACTAATTGCCAAATATACTACACAAAATAGTACAAAAATACTAATCATTCTTCATGGACTGCTGAACAGCAGCAATTTCCCATCTACACTTAGGTGTACAATGCAGCCATTCCAGGGCACCATAACCCTGGGGACACATGTACACTGTGTGTACTTTTTTTTTTTTTTTTTTTTTAATTATGCAGTTGCTCTGTGATACAAGTCATATGCACTTAATTGCATCCAAACCATGCATAACATTGGCTATTCTTTTAAACTGTGTGTGGGTGACTGTTACCAAAAATGCAACAGCATAGAGGTTATGAAGATGTATGTACCTATTATGATCATTATAAACTCAAAATGCAGTAGGAGTTGTCTAGTAATGAAGACTGTAAATGTCCTGAAAGGAAAGTTGTTATACCCTTCCAGTAACAAGTTTGTCAGGTTTCCGTGTACTCGGAGAACATATTCTTTTAATCTGGTGAATTGGTACTTTGGACACAGCTGATTAATAGTTAGACCAGAAACCTGTAGAAATGTTAACCTGAGCTGCCGCCTGAGGACACATTGTATTCCAGACGTTAATCTCATGGTATGTGAAATTACATTGTTGTTTCATATTACCTCTATTTATCAGTTGGTGCTTAGTATCCAAACATTGTGTTTTTGTGTCCTGGCATGGACACAGCTTATTATAATTAGTTCCCATTGACAGTACATTTATGTATTTTTACCCTGGACAGGATATAAACATGGCAAGGTGAGAGTGCTGAGAGTGTATGAAGGCTGATCAGGAGTGTTTAACTATGTTCAGGGCATTTGCACTTTTCTATATCACTATATATTTATATCACTTATACATTTTCAGAATGTTTTCTGTGAAAAGGTAAATGCACTGGAAGAAAAGAAATTTTACTTTTCACAAATTCACAGTTAGTAAATTTTATAACAATTCATTCTTATGTCAGCTTTTATGACATAAAACAGTATGACAGCACATACACTCTAAAGTCTCAGAGACTTCTTCAAAGTGGTGTTAGGGTAAGATACATCAGAGAGTTCTCAAACAGATGAGCTGTTATTAAATGAATATTTGGAGAATCCAATCTTTTTAATTGGTCTAACCTTTGTTGTCCCTTTTGCTTATTGCACAGGTCTTACAATTAATTAGCATATAATTTTCTCTTGTCCTTTTAGAAATATCTTCCCCTCCAACCTGGTGGCTGCTGCTTTTCAGTCGGTGAGTCTCTCACTCACACACACACACACACACACTTGCACACTCAATCATTCTCACACATACTCGCACACCCTCTCACACAGATTTGAACATGCCGTCACATGCTCTCATTCAGACTAAAAGACTGGAAACACTTTTTTTTTTTTTTTTTTTTTTTTACATCAATTGCCTGTTTTGCTCATTTGATGTCTCCCCTTTCCCACAGTATGCTACTGGTTATAAGTTTGTGAAAACCAACATGAATTCTACCAACATCACTTTGGAAAAGGTAGTCTCTTGTTTTTAAAATCTGAACATGTAAACTGTTTGTGCATAGCATGCAGCTCATGTGTGTACTTGTGTGCAGGTTCCAGTGGGTACAGATGTGGATGGTATGAACATTCTGGGCCTAATTGTGTTTGCTATGGTGTTTGGTGTGGCCTTGAGGAAATTGGGAGGGGATGGGGAGATTCTAATTAAGTTTTTTAACTCCTTCAATGAGGCTACCATGGTGCTTGTGTCCTGGATCATGTGGTAAATAAACCAACTTGCTTTTTGTTCCTTATTCTGTGAAAATGCATTCATACACTGTATTTTTATTGCTTTGTATCAGTTCACATAATGTTAATTTTGGTTCTCTCAAGAATTGTCTTTGCATTCTCAGTTTGGGTGTAGTTATTTGTATTCTGAATTTAGGTGATGTTCTGTAGGTATGCCCCGCTGGGTATCATGTTCTTGGTGGCTGCCAAGATTGTTGAGATGGAAGATGTAGGACTACTATTTGCCAGTTTGGGAAAGTATATTGCCTGCTGTGTGATTGGTCATGCAGTGCATGGCCTGATCATCTTGCCACTAATTTACTTTGTGTTCACTCGGAAGAACCCCTACACTTTTCTCATGGGCCTGATTGCTGCTTTGGCAACTGCTTTTGGAACCTCTTCCAGGTATGAAATCAGGAAGCATTTGGCCTAAACCTAAACTTCCTTTCATGAATGGCAATATTTCAGTTAGGTACTCTGATGCAGATGCTCTAAAGCAGTTACTCTGTTTTGCTTTGCCATTGAACAACCTTAAGGCACAAAATAGTCATGACCAACTTCACATACCAAGGCAGGCAGTTTGTCTATTTATTTATTTTTTGGTCGAATTGGGTGTCTTTCAGACTAGGTATATTACGATGAGCCAATCAACATTACAAATGCCAGAGGCCCAGAATCTTCTGACAAACAAAATAAATAAAGTAATGGTACTATAATGCCCTGGTGAATTTGTTTCTGTTTCTGACTACTCATCATCATTTAACATTTTACATTCTATGAAAGTGGTTTTATGGAACCATCTGAGTTTAGTGTGGAGCTCTTTTCGAAATATGTCCTCATTGGTTTTTGAATTTTGTTTGTATCAGCTAGAGCTTTACTATTACTAAGCACATAAAATAAGAATCACTCTTACATCTAGCATTCTGACTTTAAGAGATTTAGATGGATTTAGTTTTATTTATATTTATTTAGATTTATAGCAGGTTTAATGACCGTAATTGTTTAAAGTGATTGTGCTGTGTAAGATCCCTTGTTCTAAAGTGTGCAGTGCCTAACCTCAGTTATATGTTTAGTTCTGCAACACTGCCTTTGATGATGAAGTGTGTAGAGGAGAACAACGGTGTATCAAAGCATATCAGTCGCTTCATCCTACCTATTGGTGCCACTGTCAACATGGACGGAGCTGCTTGCTTCCAGTGTGTGGCAGCTGTCTTTATTGCACAGTTAAATAACATTCCACTCAACTTTGTCCAGGTTATCACCATACTGTGAGTGCAGCCATCCATCTTCCAAACACTCTGAGTCTAAATGGGTAATATAAGCTATGAATCAGAATAAGCTTCTTTTTTCCATATTGTCCCTTTCCTGTTTCAGGGTGACTGCCACAGCATCAAGTGTGGGGGCTGCAGGCATCCCTGCTGGAGGTGTGTTGACACTGGCTATCATCCTGGAGGCAGTAGGATTGCCCACTAATGACCTCTCTCTCATCTTGGCTGTAGACTGGCTTGTGTGAGTAAAATATGTGGAATTAGGAGAGTCTGAAGAAGTGTTTATGAAGAAGAATTTATGAAATATGAGTGAGCTTGTGATTACAAGAAAGAGATCAAATAGGATGGGTTCATATAAAGGTGTGTGGAATAATGAAGCATATGTTTATGTGGAATAATTTTTTCCCCACTTTTTCTCCATATTATTGCTTTTAGAGATCGCACCTGCACAATCATCAATGTGGAGGGTGATGCTTTTGGGGCTGGTCTGCTGCAGCATTTTATTGATCGTACTAGCAAGAAAGAGGAGGTGGAGCTGAGTGAGGTACATTTGGAAGAAGCTGAGCGTCCAATGAAACCTGAGCACTCTCCTCTCCTTGAGAAACGTGCTCAATTAGAAATGGCTGGTTCTCGGACCTCTGAAAAAGAGTCTGTAATGTAGACTACCAGACAGTTTGATTCATTCTTGCGCCTAGTTCGTTGTGAATCAACCTATACTGTAAGTCAGGGGTCTGCAGTTTTATCTACAACGGGCCAGTGTGGCTGTAGGTTTTCATTCCAACCAAGCAGGAGCCTTGTTTTATCGGTTCATCTTGGTCTCCAAACAACTATCAAGTGTACCTCCTATTTAGCTGGAATGAAGCCTGCAGCCATATTGGCCCTTTGCAGATAACATTAAAGACCTCTTCTCTGAGGGGTCTTATGGTAGGAATGTATATTAGAACATATCATTGAACTATTCATCTCTCAGTTCCCACAGGAATATTTAGGAAAGTAGTCTGAAATGTACTGTATATGAAAATATGCCAAAAGAGGACTTTTAAACAGGATATAGTTTCCAAAAGGATTGTTTCATTACTAGGTTGTTCTGTAGTCTGAACTATTTATTTTTCTTATTGGTAATGCATTTTCTTCAGATTATACTCTTTTAGTCTCTTTAAAAGGCTGGTCCTAGATTTTAAATCCTGTTTCAATCTTCAGTCTGATGTGTTCACTTATTCCAACGGTTGAATTGGCAAGAGGCAATGCTCTTTTAAACCTGTTGTGTTTAAGTGTGAACATTTTGAATAGATCCTTGAAAACCATAATACATAAAAAAAAAAAATTCTTAAACATAAGGTTTAAATTTTTGGGTGTAATTTAATCAAAACCTTGAACCTGATCTGTCTGGACAAGTAGTTTATAGAAGTAAAAACTGTATCATTTTTATTTATATATTGTTTATCACTCCTGAGTCACTCCTGCCTCCTGCTTGAACACTTGTATGACAATCCTCTTTTGAATGAGGTATTTACAGGTCTCAGGTCTCTTTATCATAAGTTTGCTTTCAGTATGTTGCATAAGAATGTGTTGATTTTTATAATTTTGCAAATTATGATTATGTGCTATGATTATTGTTTCTCACTCATTTAAAAAAAATGGAATTAAAAAAAATCAATAAAGAACCTCAGTCTATAAGAACTGACTAGGCAGTTAAACATTTATATAAACATTCATGAACTGGATGAAATTTGAATGTTGATTTGCCTGAAGTATTCATTCACCCCATGCCTCTTGTTTGTTGGGCTATTTTTCTACATGTTGATTTTTTAATAGATACTACTGGCTTTTTGAACATCAAAATTTAGCCAATAATCAGTACTGCTCAGGGGTGTACAAACACAGTATTTATATATATATATATATATAAAAAAACACTTTTAGGCTAAAGTGTGGGTTCTTTTGGTAAGTGGTATTTTAGTGTATATGCCTAATAACTGAACTAGTTTCCAGTGTCATAAAAGATCACATGCAGCCAAAAATGAAATACTAAAATGTGTCATAACACTTGAGTATATCAGCATGCAATTAAAGACTGAAAAAGACTTATCATTCCAACAGACTGTAACTCAGTGCACTATGGTTGTGTGCAAGCTGGTGGTGGTTGTGCTCGATGCCAAAGAGAATAGCTGTGGGTTTAATATGCAGAATTTACTCCGAACAGTCTTTTCAATAAAGTGTTTTTGTAATCATGATTTGGTTGAGTCATTTTTAATTGTAAAAAATAAATTTTTAGTGCATCATACACTAAATTTAAATGTTTAGGGATATTAATCAAGGACAAGGACAGAATTTCACATACTGATAATTAGGTCAATGTTTAATTGGAAAAAAAATAACAAACACGCATCTGTGCAATGTCTTGATTAGGAGACTGAATGTGGTATTGTGCCAAAGGGTACGTCAGAAGCCTAATGTCTATTGCATGCCTAATGCATGGATTTTGCAACCAGCAAGTGGAGAAATTGCAAGGTTTCAGTTAGGTGCCAAAGGACATCTGGCTTTCAGTAGTTTCCATAGACTTCAGGCTATCCCTTTAAACTGAAAACAAAGATAGGTTTAGATACTGCAAGGCATTTAAAAAAGACATTTTAATTAATATGTAATTTTAATATACAGACATTTGGTTCGTGGCAGGCATCGATGATCAGAATATTCTACCCATTATAATGTAATTATTAACATTATAACATTAGCGGGAATCCGTTTGGTGGGAGCTCAATGCCGTCGTATCCCACAGGAACATCTACATCAGCTGGAAGCTCATGGAGTCATGCAGCAGCATGGGGTGGGGGCAGCTTACCGGACTTGCATTGTCCACGTTTCTCAGTTGCATCTTTAGGTGCTGAAATCTTCTGTCAGTCTGCAGTGTGGAGGTGAAGAGGCAGGACACAATTGCAAAAATACAGGGGCAGGGACATGACTAGAATCAAAATGTATATGAACAGTAATCAAGCTAAAACAAAAGACACAGAAGCACATTCATGCTGGAATCTGTGCTGAGACAAGGGGGAAAATACAGTCAGGTCCATAAGTATTCAATCAAGATAAGTAAGCAATCAAGATGTTATTGAAGTGTAGACTTTCAGCTTTAATTCAAGGGGTTTAACAAAAATTGCATTAATCATTTTGGAATTTACAGCCGTTTTTTTATGTAGTACCCTGATTTTCACAGGCTCAAAAGTAATTGGACAATTGACTGATAAGCAGTTTAATGGCCAGATGTGGCCTGTTTCCTCATTATTTCATGACAGATTAAGGAGATAAAAGGTCAGGAGTTGATTCCAAATGTTGAATTTGCACTTGATAGCTGTTCATAGGAAGTCTGACTATGCGGTCCAAAGAGGTGTCGATGCAAGTGAAGAAGGCCATCATTAAGCTGCAAAAACAAAAAAGACCTATCAGAAAAATAACAGAAACTTCAGGATTGGCCAAATGAATAATATGGCACATTCTTAAAAAGAAGGAATGCACTGCGAACTCAGCAACATCATAAGACCTGGAAGTCAACGGAAGACAACTACACTGGATGATCGCAGAAATCTTTCCTTGGTCAGCATATCATTGTCAAAGTCTACAATCAAGAGACGCCTTCATGAATGTAAATATAGATGGTTTACCTCAAGATGCAAACCATTGGTAACACTCAAGAACAGAAAGGCCAGTAAAAAAAAAAGCCAGTTCTGATGCAAGATTAACTTGTACCAAAATGATGGGAAGAGAAGAGTATGGAGAAGGAAAGGTTCATGATCCAAAGCGTCCCACATCATCTGTCAAACATGGTGGAGACAGTGTTATGGCATGGGAATGTATGGCTGCCAATGGAACTGGGTCACTGGTGTTTATTGATGATGTGACTGCTGATAGAAGTAGCAGGATGAATTCTGAAGTGTATAGAGCTACTGTCTTCTCAGATTCAGTCAAATGCTGCAAAACTGGTAGGACTGTGTGGCACAAGCAAAGTGATATATCAAGCAGAGAACAATACAAGTAGTGCTACCATACAAGATTTTTAATTGAGTGCTAGACGAGCAAAGTGCACAGAATAGAGATGTAAGAGCCAGTGTAAGTGCAGTGCAGGGGACGTGTTAGTGGTTAGCCAAGTGTTCACAGAAGAGGTGGGTCTTTAGTCATTCTTTGGAGATGGTGACGGATTCTGCTGTTTGGATTGCTTTTGGAAGTTCATTCCACCACTGAGGGACAGTCAGTTTGAAGGTTCTGGAAAGGGACCTCATGCCTCACTCAGTAGGCACTACTAGGCATGGGTCATTAACTGATTGCAGGTTGCAGGAGAGAACATAAACCTCAAGGAGAGTGTTAATGGAGGGGGGTGCTGTTCCAGACAAGGTCTTGTACATGAGCATGAAGGCCTTGAATTTGATGTGGCCAGCTACAGGAAGCCAGTGGAGGGAGACAGAGGATTGTGATGTGTGTCCTTTTGGACTAATTATGTTAGTTTTTCAATTGCTTTTGAGCCTGTGAAAATGGAGGAACCTTTGAAAAAATGGCTGTAATTCCTAAATGGTTAATGCAATATTTTTGTTAAACCCCATTAATTAAAGCTGAATTGAAGAATTAAACTGCATTAAAGTCTACACATCAATCACATCTTTATTGCTTCATTTGAAATCCATTGTGGTGGTGTACAGAGACAAAATTCTGAAAATTGTGTTAGTCAAAATACTTATGGACCTGTTGATTAGTTGTTGTTCAAAGGGAAGTCGTCCTATAAATGGAAAGATGTTTTATCTTTTTTGACTCTCCCCCTCACCCTCTTTTAGCAGTGTAGCCTGGATTCTTGTGTGTTGTTATCAGCCATTATCAGCCTTTCTTGGTATGGCTTATGGCTGGATAGGTAAGATCATATTTTAGGGATTATATCACTGGCAATTTGAATTGTAAAATGTTAAGTGATTTCATGCACACTGATGTTAATTAGGGTGACAAGCTCTGTTTCCTTTTAAAACATTTCTGCAGCATCATTATGCATTCCGCTGCATATCGAATCGTAAACTCTGACCTGCCATTCAAAAGTAATCACTAATCTAGTAATTCCAGATAACTGGTATTTTTGTGAATTAAAATAAATAAAATCATTTAAATGATCTCAGTGAAAGTCTTTAGGGTGTGCTGGAGGAGACTTCAGAGAGTGCTTACCTCTTTCATTGTCAGTACAAGATCTTGACCAAAAATTTATGCACCTCTTGATGGAAATAACATCACAACATTTATTTCCATCAAGCGGTGCATCAGTTTTTGGTCAAGATCCTCTATTAGCAATGCAAGAGATGAGCACTGTTTAAAGTCTCCTCCAGCACGTCCCAAAGCCTTTCACTGAGGTTAAGGTCAGGACTCAGAGGAGCCAATTCATGTGTGAAAATGATTCTTCATGCTCTCTGAACCATTCTTTCACAATTTTAACCCTGATGAATCTTGGCAGTGTCGTCCTGGAATATGGCCATGATACATCTTTCTACATGGTTATTAAAGAACTAAAAAGCTATACAGTTCATCTTTTAAGATTAAAAGAACTGTCGCCAAACATATAACATGCTGGAAACATTATAATCGCTCTAATAATGATCCGTTCATAGACTCTTATGTATTTGACTATTAAAATCTAAACAGCGACTATATATATATAGTCTTAGGTACCCCATTTTCTTTTAGCACAAATTGTTATAGATGTTTATTTTATGACTTCTGCAGTATTACGTCAGTACAAAAATTATATTTAAATTAATGTAATTTAAGAATTTACCAGCCAATTTTCTTATAAAACTGCACAAATTGTTCCTGAGACTACTATTTATTATTTATTTATTTATTTATTTATTTTTAAAAAAGCAAAGGGCTGTCACACCAAATATCAACTTTGATTAGTTTATTACTGTTTACTGTACTTTATAATATAGACATTAACATAACACAAACACAGACAGTCCCCTCCAAGAAAATTGCAACAGCAAGCCCAGTTCTATTGTTTTTGCTATACAATAGAAGACATTTGGATTTGAGATCAAAAGATGTCTAGCAGGTTTTATACATACCTTTGTTCAAGGTAATGTCATTAAACAGGGTTGACAGGCTTCAGTAAAATTTCCAGCCCAAATACATCTCAAAAACCACACAAAAGACCTAAAAACTCAACAGTAAGAATCAGAAGGCCAGATTGGAATTCACAGTGAAATACAGAGATGAGCCACAAAAGTTCTGGAACCAAGATTACCCTCTACAAAAGTGATGGAAATGCCAAAGTCTGGATAAAGAAAGGATCTGCTCATGATCCAAAACATAGGAGCTCATGGGTCAAGCACGGTGGAGGTAGTCTCATGGCTTGGGCTTCCATGGCTGCTTCTGAAATGGGCTCACTAATCTTTATTGATGATGGAACTCATGATGGTAGCAGCAGAATCATTTCAGAAGTCTACAGAAACATTCTGTCTGCCAATTTACAGAGAAATCATCCAATCTAATTGGGAGGAACTTCATCATGCAATGACTCAAGTGGGTTAAGGTCTGGTGATTGACTTGGCCAGTCTAAACCGTTCCACTTTTTTCCCCTGATGAAGTCCTTTGTTGTGTTGGCAGTGTGTTTTCGGTAAAGACAATTGTCTTATATTTATCTTTTGTTCTCAAACACAAATGTCTTCAATGTACACCAAGAACAAAAGAACTGGCGTTCCAATACTGTCGGAGGGGACTGTATATGACCTCCTAGTAACTAGTCAGACTTTTCTTGATCGGATTAGGATACTGAGGGTTCTCAATTACCCCTTCCCCAAACTTGAGCTCCAGGAAGGCACGGTGGTTGTTGGGTCCATAAGCAGTGATGCCAGCAAATGACATAGGCACCAGTGGCTGCAGGAAGTGCTCAGGAAACTCCACATCCTGCTTGTGTTCAGTCCACGTGTCCTTGGTCATAACTCCATTACGAGCATAGAAAGGCCATAGATCCACATGCAGATGATTAGCCTCACTGTACTGAATACGGTAGAAGTCTCCCTCTACTGCCCGCTCCCATACGTAACCATTAGCATCGACCAGTGACCCTGAATCTAGGTTCTTAAGGTATTCACAATTGGGCACGTCCTCCAGGTAGATACCCAGATCAACATCATAGTCCCAAGGTATAATATCTTGATGTCTGGCTGCTCCTAACAGACTACCCCCTTCCAACCAGTAGCGCACACCAGAACTCTCCAGAATACTGATGACATGTTTTGCAGTTTCCCGCAGGGCACGCAAGCAGCATGGTGGTGTCCATCGCTCCAAATAGAGATACTCTGGTGTGTCATCATGCACTGTGCTAAAGCATCGTGATGTCTCCTTGCTGCAGCCAAACCACTGGTCCCTTCCATCAGGCCATACCAAGTGTTTAAGGCCAAAGCTTTTCATTAGTTGGCTGGTAGCCTCCTTGAGATGATAGTCTGCCTTCCACTGGTTGTGTGCAGAGCTAAAGAGGGGCCTGTGGCTGGCAGTAAATGAAGGTCCCTCCAGAAGCTTTACCTTCCATCCTCTAAGCGCAGTCTGAATAAACAGTGCAGACAGCAGGGGGCGTGCAAGTGGGACTGACAGGTTGAAAAGGTCCTCAGTTCGAATAAGAACTACAGCATCACCATACAAAGCAGTGCACATACTGCCACCACTCCCAGATGCCCCAAGGGAGTATGTAGCTGTCCATTCCTTGAGGTTCACTTGCAAATGCAGGCACTGGACTGCAGCACGGGTCAGCACTGGAGCTGCAACCAGGCGCACTGGGCCATCTCCTTCAGCCTTCAACTCATGAACAAGCCTCTCAAGTTGCCGCCAATGCTCTAATTCAACACCATCGGGCACAAGCAGCACAAACTCGGATTGCACATGGTTTTCTGGACGATGTGTTTGAGGAGGCTTTTCTGGGCTCGGGGACAGCACCAGTAATTGGGCATTCTCAGCCAGTTTCAGAGGTGGGTAAGGCAGGGTGTCTGCTACTACGAGGAAACATAGTTCTGGCATGTGGTGCAGGAAGGACTGGGCCACATCTCCTACATAGTTTTCAAAGTCTTCAAACTCACGTAGGATAACAGTCAGATGAGGATTGTGCATACCCTCTAAGCCTCCTACTTTGTTGTCCCTTTTCATACCCCTTGCCACTGTGCTCCCTGAACCTCCCAGGCCCGACACTGATTGGAAGGCATTTTTTAAGCCTTTCCCCTGCATGCGGCGTTTCTCCTTCATCTGTTGCTGGGCTTGGGATATATAATACAGGATCACCAAGTTCAGCACAATGGCTCCTGTTAGCAGGGCCTGGCAGAAACTGATTCGCATAATTACTACAAAGGCTCAATGTAGGTTTGTAATCTATCAAGGCAGAAACAATCTGAGGATTATGTTTTTGGCATTGCTACTGTCTGAATGGCTACACATACAGAGAAGAAATTTATTTGAGTACTAGTAATGGGATAGCCTATTGCTTTTTTTGTGTGAAATCTTCCCCCTGCTCTGGTGACAGCTTGCACACTATAATGGAGGCAGACCACATTAGATGCTTGCAGGCAATGAAGCTTAGCAAAATCTGAATGGGCCAAAGATAGTGCTTGCAACAGTGAGTGCAGCTGGGGTAATGCTCCCAGCAACAAGAATAGCAGGACACCATCTGGTAAGACACCACCTGGTATCTTACAAGTTAACCAGTATGGATGGGGTTGCTTTCAGGCAGCAAAATATTGAGGGGAATTTGAGATACTGAGCCTGCAAAGCTGGGCCCATGAAAACATCAGTGAGCACAGTGAGGCATGTTTGGCTCTATTGAAGTCCTTCTGAAGAGGTGATTTGGGGTTTCTGATTCCCTTTAGCTTCAGCTCTTCCTGAGATATCTATTGCAATCACTGGAAAACATAAATAAGACACAATATTACTTTTAAAGACAATCACTGTAATGAATGAGTTATTTCACATAAAAATCCAAACATTTCCTAGTACAATAAACCAAGAGCATTGTAAAAAGATTAATATAGGGAAAATACCCTGTAATCTAGTATTAATTGTCTAGTCACTGCAGCATCTAGGGTGTATGTATAATGAAGTATGTATACCATATATGCAAGTATACTGACCAAAACATTACAAAACTAATGCCAGGTAGCAAAGTACTGGTATACCTAAAATGAGTAAGCAACAACAGCCAAAGTATTATACAAAATTCAACATGCACCATCTGGCGAAAAGTATGTTGACACCTGACCATCACACCCATATGTGCTTGTTGAACATTCCACTCCAGAGTAGGACCCCTCTTTGCTGCTATAAGAGCCTCCACTCTTCAGGGAAGGCTTTCCACTGGATTTTGGAGTGTGGCTGTGGGGATTTGTCTGCATTCAGCTACAAGAGCATTGGAGAGGTTGGGCACTGATGTTGGGCGAGGAGGCCTAGTGTGCAGTCCACATTCCAGTTCATCCAAAAAGTGTTCAGTCAGGTTGAACTCAGAGCTCTGTGCAGGTCACTCGAGTTCTAAGTGCAGGTGTTTATAGAGCTTGCTTTCTGCATGGGGCACTGTCATGCTAGAACACATTTTGGGCTCTTAGTTCCAATAAAACAAAATGCTACAGACATTCTAGACAATTGTGTGCTTCCAACTTTGTGTCAGTTTGGGGAAGGCTCATGAATGGGTGTGATTGTCAGGTGTCCACATACTAAAGTCAGATGGCCAGATACAAACACAGACCGAGTTGGTCAAGTTGGTAAAAGTGCTGGTCAACTGTTGATAAAAAGGAAATAGTTTCTGAAATACAGCTACTAATGCAACATTGTGCAAACCTTTTAAGAAAACTATAGCACAATTAGAAAATCTCAAACATTTACTGATAGGTTTTTTTTTTTCCAAGTAATAAGGAAGCAGGAAAAATAACTTACCAGCTGGTAAAGACCAGCTAGACTGGCCTGTGTTTTGGCAGCTGGTCACACCAAGCTGTATTATATTAATCCCTGCCACAGCTGCCACCTAAACAACAGTAAAGTGAGTGAGAGTATGGCCACTGACATTTCAGGACAAATCTGATAAGGTACATAATGGCGATATTTAGACATTCCTCCCAGTGACAATAAACCATTAATGCATTTCTAATCTCTAGCCTAGGTGGTGCATTTCACTCTGAGAGAATCTCCATCAGCGTCGCGTAGGCTATTATTAATAACACGCTGAAATGTACCTTTACAACATTCAGGCAAGGTAAAAAAAAAAACCCAACCAAACAAAAAAAAAATGCACGCTGCAAATTAACGATGGATTTCCTTCTTTTCAGCCTCTATACTTAAGTGTTAAAGAATATAACGCATGCTGGTTAATAAATCACTAATCGTTACGAATTATTGTGATAAACTAACACTACATATACGCTGGTAAACGTGAAAACTAACACGAATTTTCACCTAAGTACCATATGTCCCTATCATTCAACTGTACTAAACTGTATCCGTTTATTGTTCAGCAGCGGAATCTCAGCGGATATCACAATCTGGCAGGAAGCAGCTTGATGACGTGCGCTGTCATGGCTGCGGTCCAGTCTGAAGTGTCTGTACGCTGCTCTGGCAGTTTCACTGACATTTAAACAAATATAGCAAATAATAACAACGAATAAACGGACCAAGCAGTGTTCATTTAGTCTGATTTTATAAGTTTGCAGAGGACCTATTAGCAAAAAAAAAAAAAAAAAAAAAAGATTTAAAAAAAATAATTTAATATTACTAAACATTGTTTCTTACTTGGATATGGAATTTGACCTACATTTAACCCGCTATTTTTCCCACTGAGTATAAAAACAGCGTACAAATCTCCAGAGAAATGTGTTTTAAAGAACTGTTTGAAGTAAATGCTTTTCATTATCACAGCTTAAAGGACTTTAAAAGAGCGGCTGTGTCTCTGTAACGCGCAGCGCAGCGCAGCGCCTAGTGTCCGTCTGCAGCGCGCAGCAGAGGAACATGCCGAGGATCACTATTTCGCAAAGCCTCTGTTTGAGAAAGAATGGAGACGGTTTTGGACGAGTATTAGTGACGGGGTATATCTGCCCTTTGTTTTCCTTTGATTTCTACCTGTTTTCTTTGGCGACGGCGTATACACTATAATGGACGCGGACTTATCCGGTGGAGTTGGCGGCGGAACAAATCAGAGCCATGTAGGCAGTGGTACTGGTCGTAATCCGAATGGGCCGAGCGTGTGTGTAACAGCGAGCGCAGCCGGGCCCGTGCCTGCACCCTTCCATCCCCGGGAGCAGCAGGACGGGGAGGCAGTAGGCCTGTCGCTGCCGGGGATTTTACATTTTATCCAGTATGAATGGGGTCGTTTTCAGGCAGAAAAATGTCGATGGGAAGCCGAGAGAGATGAACTTAGGGTAACTTCAGTTTCCATGTTATCTTCTTTTGCCGTGTGCTAGTGGGGCAGTCTGACACTGCTTTATGTTTACATGCGTTATATTTGCTCAATCCGAATTGTTCCGATTACAAATTTGAACTATTTATATAAAGAGCCATTATTCCAAATGGATGCCTTTTTGACCTGGTGGTAAAAACACTGTCCCGTTTCAGGCACCTGTATATTATACAGATATTATGTTTCTTTACATGTAATCAACCCTGTTACTGCTATTCACACAATTATTTGATATTTAATCTAATGTAGTAACATTTTTCAATGTCTTGAATATTAAACACCACTTATTACTATTTTCATTTATTAACCTTAAGTAATCCAGAGGCCCTGTGAGAATACACGCTGGATGGGATACCAGCCCATAGCAGATTTATTGCTATATTTTAAATTAAATTCAGCAGAGACTTAATTATATGCATTCCAATGTGTGCTTTTATGCTCATCACCTTAAACCATTGCTGTCATTTTAAGAGTGTGCATTTTAAACAGTTTTCTCATTGTTTAAGAGGTGTTATGGTTAGAAGATTTAAGCTTTCAGAATAACATGGTTATTACGATATCACAGTATTAATTAACCATTTAAAAACACTCAAGCTGGTAGTGAAGAATGAAGGGAATATTTACTACAGAATCTTTGTACATCCAAAACAGTTGCTTCTCTTCATTATTTTTAAATGTTGTCATAATTCTGTAATTCATTTCTTATTGGAATGACAGAAATAACAGGGTGTAGAAAACCCTCGCTAAAAGGAGAGCCACGTTTTATAATTTATTTCTGGGATAAACTGGGATTTCGTTGCCATCATACATTCGTCATACTGTTTTTGGTACTGTTTAAGATGTTAGAGCAAATTAGTTGTGTTGCCGCCTGATGTGGCAACATTTGAACTTGCATATCTTGCACAGTACCTCTTTCTGATCAACTTCGCTTAACTAAAATCTGAAATATTGCCAAACAACAGAGTCACATTTTTTTGGTACCAATTCAGCGTCGGCTTGTTGCTTTGCAGCGATGTGGAAATGGCTAGCTAGCTAACACTTCAGATTGGTTCACACTTGATACCCATCACGCACAGCACATGCTGCGTAAACAGATTCTGATTGGTCATCTTTTATTATGAGCATGTGTGTGGAGCATAAGTAGATTACATACAAAACAGAGAATAGGTTGTAATGCATCTATATACATTAAATAAGTTACATCACACTCTTTATCAGTTATGCAATTGCACAGGATCAAAATTGTGATTTGAATAATTGTGCAGCTTTAATTTCAAGACTGTCCCAATTAACCTGATTCACAGTGTTTATATGCCATTTTAGTTTAGTAACAAAAGTTTGTCTTTCAATTGTCAGGTCAGAAAATAAATGCGGCCAAGTTTAACTGTCTCAGTTTACCTGATGTCCCAGTATACCCGAATTTACCCTGTTTTATTGTTCCACATTTAAAACTTGGCCAATACTCATTTTTCTCAGGTAGGAGTCGATAGAAACGAGCTCTTTATGGAGTGTATTTATAATGACAAAAGCACAAACCTTTACTACTTCTTTACATTACAATTTCTACCATTTTATACAGTCTCCTCTGAAGGTATTTGGAAAGGCAAAGCCAATCTTTTGTTTTTGCTCTACACTGAAGACAATTGTGTTTGAGCTCAAAAGATGAATATGAGACAATAGATCAGAATTTTAGCTTTAATGTCCTGATATTTACATTTAGATGTGTTAAACAACTTAGAACATGGCACCTTTGGGGAAATAGAAAGTCTTCAAGTAAATAATTCTTAATATTTGGTTGGTTTTGGGGGTTTCTCCCTTCAGTCTCCTCTTCAGTATGTGAAATGCTGCTCAGTTGGGTTAAGGTCTGGTGGCTGCATACCTCGCAGAGCGCTTTTCCCCAGAACGCTTTTCGGTGCTATTGTACCTTTCAAGTTACACACAGTTCAGCTGAGCTCTTGCTGCTTGGATTTCATGCCCCTCCGCATGCCTGCAATAGGCACTAACAAGACTAATAACGCTGCAGTGGTCTAACATCCCATCAACCACTTATACATATTCCTGGAATAGGCTTCATATTCACCATGATCCTGACCAGGATAAAGCAGTTACTGACAGTGAATGAATGAATAAATGAAAGAGCAATAAGCAGAGAACAGATGAAAACAAGACTAGAAACTTTGTACTTTGTGGTTGCTGGGTGTAGACAGGGCAGAGCTGAAGACTGTCTAGGAAGTAGACAGTAACATATCAGCAAATTGAGCCTTTGAAGCTTGTTCTGTGTGCTCTGAATAAACACTGGTGCAACCTTTAGAAGAGGTGCCATTGTGAATGCAGTTTTTCAGTGACTGATTATTATTATTATTCAAATACTGTTATGGTAATAGAAGAAAATGTGTTATTTTAATATCACACAGTACTGTGTGGACTAGGGAACTGAGACCTAAGAATTGTGATTTTCTTCTCATATTCGTAGTCTTTCTCTTACATTGTCCTTTCTGATTTCAGGCACAGGTGGCATTTCTGCAAGGAGAGAGGAAAGGGCAGGAGAGCATGAAGCAAGATCTGGTGAGGCGGATCAAAATGCTAGAGTATGCCCTTAAACAAGAGAGGTGAGCTCAGGTTAACATTACTCATATAGCTGCATAAAAGACTCACCTTCACAGATGGAATTCATGGCCAGGTTTGCGCACAGAGCTCCAGAATTATTGGCCCTTCATAAAGATGAACAAATATGAATATATACAGTCGGCCCCCCTTGCCCCTAAGCCCAGCGAATGTGGAAGAACCACAAATATGTGTAGGCCCCATGTTTAACACACAGAAAAAGAAAAACAATACACTACTAAAACAGTGTTTTATAAAATATCAACAATGTAGGCTAACAGACATACACAAAGAGAGAAAGAGGCAATACAGTATTTAGATAGCAGTAAAATTATTAATGTTTATAACCCATGATTACAGTCGATAATTTATTGCTCTTTAAAGATGCAAAGAGTTGAGAGAAATGCGAGATACACTGCACACTGAGAGACAAAACCTGGTGGGTGAGGCTGGCTTGTACCGAGACAAAGAGCGTGGCGTCCCCAAACAGAGTGTGCAGTCCGCAGTTCTTTAGCTCACTGAAACTTTAACTGTTTATAATAAATTTGTGTATATGTTTATGGTAGTAAATGAAATAAATTAATAATACATATTTTATGGATTTATTGATTACTAAACTTTGCAAAAATCCCAAAATTTCCCATTTCATTATCGATGGCAAACTTGCGAATAATCAAATCCTTAAATGTCAAACCTGTGAATGTGGAGGGCCGATTGTACTATAATATGAATTCACTGAACACCTGCAGAGAGGAAAGGTTTAAGCATAAACAAATATTTTATTTCTTTATTTTTTTTTTCTTTTTCTGTCAATTTGGTCAATGCCATTTCCCACCTATTCGCTAGTTCTTCCATGTTACATGACACCTACCAGCCAACATATGAGTCCTCCAATGTGCAGCTCTTCCACTGAATCTTTTTTACACTGCTGGTAATGCGACGCCATTGGGCAGCCAAGCACACTTGGCAGATAGTAACTTCCCTTGTGTATATGTGTGCTCGAATGTGCTTAACCGAGAGAGTAATGTAATCTTTTTTTGTATATGCATTATCTGATTTGCAGATCAACATGCACAGAGGGGCTTTTTTTTTGCAGGCAACAATAGTGTCCAAGGACCAAAAATCCTAGGATGCCAGTTTGTTGCATTCATAGTAAATTCAGGGCAATCTCCCTGGACAATTCTCTGATCTCGCCTTCAGTTACTGCACGCAACCTTGGGGTAACCATGGACAATCAACT
>CM074929.1:67773-109101 GCA_037576815.1 Pangasius larnaudii
TTAAATAATCCCTGTTAAATGTGTACATCACATCAAAGAACCACAAGAGGAATCAAATATATTAAACTGTATAGAAATTATTTATTTTCTTTTTATTTACAATTCTTTCTTTCTATCATCTGTAATTTATTCTTTCCTTCTTTTCTGCCTACTTCTCTATTTACCTACAGGGAAAGTGATTCACTCCATGGTGGCTCATCTAGATGCAGTCACCTGCCTTACCACTGACCCTAAAGGCAGTTACCTCATCTCTGGCAGTGAGTATTAAAAAAAAATACTTCCTTCTTTACACATTTTAGACTGCTAGCATCATTGAAAGCTTAAAGTAGTAGCTTAAATGAAAATGTAAAGTTCAAAATATAAACATATTTTTAAAAACTACATATAATCACACAAAAAGGCTGAACCTTGAATGAGCCCTGATATATTTTCTTTGCTTGGTCAGGTGTGAAGGACCCTATTGTTTTTGGCATGATGAGTATTATTATTAGTATTGCCATGGTAAGAGTATCAATTAATGTCATGTAATCAGGGAGCATGGCATAAACCCAAAGTACATTATGCAATGTGGCATAAACGTCACAGATATATTAAATGATAGGGTAGAGTCAAATAGACATGCATATAGTAAGTCACTGTCATAGCTCCTCTAATGCCCAACAGAAAGTGAGGCTAATGACCAAACCGTTTTAGTATTTCTCTTACAGCGTGGATCAGTGTCATTGCTCCTGTAGTAATGACGTCTGTATATGCAAGACATTAAATATGGGAAGGAACTGTTGAAATCTGGAACCATGGTGAGGAGGTCAATTAAAATGTCATCCGTGATATTATATGCTGCAATTTTTGACTCTTCAAACGGCGTTGACATATTGATTGACTCAATCAACATGCCATGACAAACAAACAGGAAATGAAACAATTCAATGTACACTGTGTGATGTGCACAAAATTCACAGGTATGTTCAGTGATGAGGCATAATCACATGTACATGCAAATAGTTATTCATTTTCCTAGTGCCATCAACTGGAAAGAGGAAGTCTTATAAACTAATCTTTTAAATATTCCTCTTACAGGGTTACGTTCATACCTAATTTGGGCAGAATGATGGGAAAATATCAATGATGTTAAATTGCTCTCTCAAACTGTGTTGCCCTGGCAATGCAATCCATTAACATGTCACTTGCCTTGCAACAAGAAGTGAGGCATATTTCCACTACAGATTGTGTGATGTGGCCCAAAATTCACATATACTGTATGTTCAACGAAGAGGCATAGTGTTGTCTTAGTGTCACCACCTGGTATCAGGAAGTGTGGCTTATAAAACAATTTTTTAATTCTCGTAGATGGCTCATCAGATCCATGCCAAATTTGGTCATAATGATGATCCTTGATGCTAAAAGGAATTTTTGATATCTTAATGCAGCACACTCACACTTCAATGTTGTGAGTACAAACTGACAATATTAAAAATGTTTAAAAAGTTTCTATTTTATTGATGTGTGTTAAACAGCAATGCCATCACAGCACAATTAACAATGACACAACAGAAAGTCTTTCTTAGTTATTCCCCAGTGCATCATGCTGTGTTACTGATATGTATATTAAAGTACTGTTCCTCATACCTTTAACAAGCCACCATAGTAATAGCATCTCCTTTTAGTAACAGGAAGGGACACTCATGTAAAATAGTTTATTGCTTTTAGATGACATTTACCATGGGTTGTCTTCACTGATACCACATGACGCTGTCATGCAGCTGACCCTGCCACACCCTTAGTGCTTGCCACTGCATACAGCTATATATTATAAATTTTTTTTTTACATTTTTTTCCCCGAAGTTGTTTTTTTTTTTTAGCATTTTTGAGGTATTTGGCATGCTTTAACACTCACACTCACTAAACTTGGCACACACATCAGAAGTGCTGGGTCTGGCCAAGGATTGGACCCAGACGTGGCCCTGGGGCTCGATAGCGCCCCCTTTTGACATTGAAAGTATTAAATATCAAGTATTAAGATATCATAATTAGATATCTTAGACTGTGTTGCCTGTCAGTCGCTGCTTGCAGCTATATTTTTAGCTGTTGTGATAGCTGAAAGGAACAAGCTTCTCATACCTTCTGTATCTTCTAAATTTCTCTGTGACTAATATACACTGTCATCTCTAACAAAGATACCCTGTCTTTACCTCAGGTCATGACTGCTCAGTTCGCTTGTGGATGCTGGATAATCGCACATGTGTGCAGGAGATCACAGCGCATAGGAAGAAGCATGATGAGGCCATCCACGATGTGGCTTTCCACCCTTCACAGCCCCTCATTGCCAGTGCTGGAGCTGATTCCCTCGCCAAGATCTTCATTTGACCATTTCATAACATCTAATTCTCAGCCATCATTGGGTAGTGTAAATAGGGTTTTCCCAAACCTAAACATTTAATACTGAGGTTGGTAAACAAGCCCAGGCAAACTCGAAAAGCAGTACACTAATCACACACTATAAACGTTCTTCCTGTCTCTGTAGCAACAGTAAAGCACCAATATGAAACTCGCAGGCCGACTCTGGTAGCTTGATAGCTCTAATTCAGCCATTTCTGGCTAGACTTGCATAATGTTAAATCACATGCGTATACACACACACACACACACACACACACACACACACACACACACACACACACACAAGGTTAAACATTTACTTCTTCTGACATGTACTCACATGACTGCAAATGCGAGATATGAAGGGAAAATTTATCCTGAGTTTAGATAAACTGATTACAGTGTTCTTAAATTCTTTAATTCAGTATTCTTAAAAAAATTTACTATTAATGAGCTTAGAATTGTATACTGTCAAAAAGCGTACAGTTCCACAGTTCACCTCAAATAAACCATAAAAGTTGAAAATTGTGAAAACTAGCCATTTATAAACAATTAGAAGTTGAAATACTGAATAGTTGAATCCAGGTATGGGGGAAAACAACTCTTGTTTCGTTTCTACTCTACTCTCCTATTTGGTGCATATTTTATGTGTATACCGCCACCTAGTGTATGGATATGTGCCATACATGAGTCACTTTTCACCTGAATGACATGTGAGTGCACATCACTATCTGATGTATGGATATTCTTGGCGCACTACCAATTTATATGCCATGACTGACACCTGTTAAAATCTTAAAAGAGAAAATGATCTATTAAACACTATCACTATCATGATTTAAGCAAGGTTCAGATCTAGTTGCATTGTTTATATGACTGAGTGGGATATTGTATAACTTTTTGGTTGTTGTATCACTATTGTGTCTGTTTTCCCTTCCTCAACCTCACTACTTAGCCAGAAATGTGGCATTCAAAACCATCCTAAATCCACACTTACATTACCTGCACACAAAGAAAGTGAATGGCTTGAGTAAGAGACACTGAAATCCATATCCATAATTGCTTCCTTTTGAGTTTGAAGTTCTGTAGAATGGAGATAGTACTTACTATATCTCATTCTTTTTCAGTCTGTTTAGTATATTGAAATCATATCTTCATGAGACCACAATCAACTGACTGTTGTACATGCATTAGACCCATACCATCTTATGTGTGTGCGCATTTGAATTCATCACCATTCTCTCATATCCATTATGATCAAATTTTCAGTAATAATCTGCTTGCTAAAGACTTAGATTTATATCTGTAATCAGAGAATGCGTGCTGGCAGCTACAAGAAATCATTTTCATATGCACACTGATGGATTATCTTAGTATGTGCTGTTCACAGCCCACTGTCTCACAAATTTTGGTGCTAATTTCTTCAGTATCAGGGAAATGTTGGAAGTATTATTTTTCCCTGCCATTGCTTAGTTCTTTCAGATAACAGCCCAGTGAACTTCAAAAGTTTGCTGGTGTGCTTTGCTTTATTATGCACTGGGGTATGAATGAGTGAATGTTGGAATATAAGAAGGTAGAACAAAGGAATTTAGGAAAGTAAAGAAGGTGAATACTTTGCAAGTAGGATTTCGCCCTGCTAAACCCTATTATTCTAAAATTACCATTAACTGAGAATGTGGCTTTTCTGTTGTGGTTATAAGATCATGCAGTCTATTAAACACTACCATAAGAGACAGTCATTTATCAGCCACTGAGTTGGATAAGAACTTTGGTTTTCTGTAGCAGCATTTTGTGTGTTTAACTATGCCCTATAATTTGGGGAACACTGAGTGAGACATCTGGTTATAATTAAGTTATAAATAATAAATAAGTTAAGATGTTCATATGCTTCCCATTAGTCCAGAAAAAAACAGCAAAAATGTCATGAAAAAGAACAGAGACTTCTGAGGAAAGTGAAGTATAGCACATGCAGTTACCTCCTCTTCATAGACAGTGGCATAATGGAGAAAACCATATGATGGAAGGACCTGAAAATTCAATAATCACCCACTTTAGTAGCTTTAGCCTTTAGAACAGCTGTGGACAGCAGAGGTCATGTTTTTGATGCCTTGATGTTGCTTTGTTTACTTTTTTATTCTTTTAAAATGATTTCACTGGTATAAGAAATTCCTGGAGGCTAGTTGTTAATCTCTGCAAAGATGAAAGAATGAATGCAGAAACTCACTCTCACTTAAACCAACTATAAATGCAATACATTTCTGATATTCAGATTTCTGTCCATCCTAGAATTCAGACATACTCACTTCCAAGGTTTGTCCAAGTGTTTTACAACCTCCATTGCGGTGGTTACAATGAAGTATGATGATAATCCCTTTAGTGACTCTAGTGCAAGTTAATTGTCCAGTCATTGCTTAATTAAGCGCACAACTTTAGAGTAATTAGTTTTACAAATTAATTCTTAAGGGATATCTTATCACAGAACACTAATTAATGGATACCTTTAGGCCACATTACATTTGTAACTGAAAATGGTTTCCAAGAAATTGTCACCACATTTTATCCTATAGACTATGTGATTACATACAAGGTTTTCAAACAGCCCTATTTCTGAAGGTTTGAACCAGTGATTTTACAATAATTGAGAAGGTTTATTAGGATATATTAATCAGAATATATATTTTAAAAGCAGCTGCCATTGCACAAACCTCTCATTTTGCCAACTTTTTAAGTTACTTTTCTTTAAACAAATGACCATCGTTAATATAACTGATAAGATTACTGTAGTATCATAAGTGAACAAATCCTTTTTACTAGGCTTAAAACCTGCAATGCAATGTAAAGCTGTTGGAAAGCTTAAAAACTGGAGTTATGTAAAGGCAAGTCAGTCCAGTGGCAAGATCAAAGGACTTTCTGTCTAATGGGTATTGTTTATGGCAATTTATCACTGTGTGATATTTTGTACATCATATTAAGCTGCATTCAAACATTATCCTTTAACACCAAGGGATCAAGGCCTGCATTTTATTTATTTTTTGTTAGACATATTTTTAGACTACATTATAGCTTCTATCAAATTAAACTATTACATATTTCCTGTCATTCCAATTTTGTTTTAATTTGCAGTTCTTGTTTGTTAATTAAAGATGGTTTTGTACATAGAGTGCAATTCAGCAAGATTGTATTGTGTGTTTCTTATATTTCTCTTGAACATGTGAAAAAGGAATATATAAATATGACTGTGCAGAAGAGTATATGGATTACATTAGATTAATGCTAATCCATCTGTCTGTGAAATATATATAAACTTGGAGATTTTTAGAGCCAGGCTTTTCAAAATTCTACCAAGCCAGAACAGAATGTTTACAGCCTTACCCAGTAACATATAGCTTTTAATTCTATAGCAGCTATCCGTACTCTCCAGTGCATGCTTTATGTTAAACAGCAGTAAATGACTTTTTGGCATATAGTTATAGAAGTGGAATGATTTATAATCATAATTAATAACCCCTAAACTGTTTTTTTTAATAACCTGCACTTTCTTTGTGCATTCACATTGCATATTCTGTATCCTTTGTGAGGTGAAACCTAGCCCATTACAGCAACAGCAATGTGGAGTTCCCTTTTCTCCGTCACATTGACTTAACTGTCCACATTCTGAATACAGAAGAATGCTAATATTTGGTAACACAGGCACAGGGATTGCCAAATGGGATGCGGAAAGGGAGGTACACACACACACACACACACACACACACACAGTACTAGACAGAGAATAAATTGTTTGTGAGCCCCAAGATAAATAAAGAAGGGCAGGCCTTTTCCGGGGTGGGGGAGTGAAAAAAAACAAACAAACAAAAAAAACAAGTGAGTTTAAAGAGAAGGAGGGGCAGATGAGGCTGTAAGGAACAAGAAAGGCCCCTTTATAACTCCTACTCCAGCCAATTGGCTGAGGGCACTGTCTGTCACCTCACTTCCTCCTCAGGCAAGCATAGGCAGTTTGAGGTGGAGACAAGAGAAGGAGTGTCTACAAATTCTCAAGGCTGTACTGTTTAGCTCAACTCGACAAGAAACCGAAACGGTTCAACTTGCAAAGCAAGCTTAACCAGGCGTTCTCTCACTATTTCCTGTATTAGGAAGCCATCTTGTTTGGACAAGCTTATGCGACATTTTTTTTTTCCTTTTAAGCTTTGTTGTACTTTTTTCTTTTTTTCTTATTGTGAGTCTCTTGCTGAAGTTTGGACTTTCTCCTTCTCCAAGCAGCTTTAGAAGAGCAGGACAGGAAGAGGTAGGGGGAGTCTTAGGGTGAGAAGGAGGAGGCAGGCTTTCTGTTTAGAAGCTAAGTTTAGTTATCTATTTTCATTGTCTCCCTACTTTATGAAATGAAAAGCATTTTGTGAAGAAAACAGAAGAAACTACAAGTCATAATTATATGCATACTTATACTAATATACATATTTTTTCCGTCGTGTTGGGAGAGCTCCACAAACAGGATTGCAACAATTTGAGTGAGTGAACTGTGTGTTGGCCTGTCTGTGTACTTCTTTCTCCCTCACGCCCCTTGGTCTTGCTCCACTATTTGACTGGCTTTAACATTTCAGGATGGCCAATAGCAGCCCTGTAATGCCCTCAGCACCCCTATCTCAGGTATTCTTCCCTCCAGGTGGTTTTTCTCCCCCTGGGTCTTTGGATACACAGCATGCCACACCAGTTTCATTGACTGCTGTCTATACACCAGGCTCCCCTGCTGTGGAGACAGGGCTTTCCCAAGGGCCCAGTGGCACCAATATGTCTGTCATGCCTCCCCCCTCAGCTGGAGTGTCTTTCATTATCCAGATAGGACTGACACGAGAGTCAGTGCTTCTGCCTCAAACAGCGGATGTTACATATGTCAAACAGATCGCCTGCTCCATCGTGGACCAAAAGGTGAGTTCCAATTATATTTTTATTCATCACACAAACTATTACATGCTTTTTTTTTTTTTTTAAAAAGCATGTAGTTGTCAAGTGGCTGCCCCTGAAAGAGAGGATCTGTCTGCCATTTATATCATTTAGGGAATTATATTGTTAATGTTACAATCCATGGATTTGGGTATATGAAATAATTCTTCAACAGAGATGAAAAATCTGAACGCAAGCTTTACATGAATTTTACACTGTGTTCCTTGTGGCTGTTCTCACAATTGAGGCACATTTTTAGCTGTGTTAGTTCTTCTATATTCTGGTGATTCTGAACATTCAGACCATTCATCTTCAGCTGTGTGCGACATACAACTTAAGATATGTCCCATGTAGCAGCAAAGACATTTTAAATTAAACAAATTGCTTATTTTCTTTCCTCCAACTGAACAAAAACGTATTGTGATCCTGTGTCTAACTAGATTTATTAGATTTGTTTTTGTTTTGACTGCACTCCAGCACACTAGTTGAAACAAAGGGCCTTCTTACTCTGTTCATTCAACAGCTCCCTCTGTTCCACTGATATTTTTCCACTGGGCTGCAAACACATGTGGCACTCACTTCTCTTTACAGAATAAGGTGGCATTATTATTTGGATGTAGGGTTGTGCCTCTCTTGATTTAATTATGACATTTGTTATAATAAGAGAAATAGAAAAGTATATATTTATTAAAAGCTAATCATTATCGTAACTTTTTTTTTTTAATTCATTAACTATGTTCACAAATTACCTTTAATTTCTTTTTACTAGTACAAGGTATGGTGTAAATTGGGCAGTCATGTCTCTTCTTAAACACTATTAAAAGTCATGGGACATGTTATATTTCAATGAATTAAGGGTAGAAATTTTCATTATATAGTCTTGAATAAACGAAAACTACATTTTATTTTGGCATCTGTACAGGAAAAAGCTTAATAAACCAGTGGAGAAACATAATGACTTTGAAAGAGGGCTCATTATTGGGGCACAAAGGGTAGGAGCTTCAGTCACAAAGCCTTTTCAACAGGCTAGTGTTTCAGTGACTAAAGGAGACATCTGCATTTAGATCTAGGGAAAGCCATCAGTAAATAGGGCTGGAAATTGTAGTCAAAAGCACACATTCAGTGTGCTTGTGACTGTAATGCTTGTGCATTAATGTGATACATGAGAAACAGGTGACTGTTAGGGTTGCGGTGCATAGGAGTTCAGTGGTCAAATATCATTGACACTGGTTTACAGATATGTATAAAATAAATAATATGGTCAGCTGAATCACCCTACACTACATTCCTAACAAAGTGGGCATATGAATCTGTGTCATACATTAAGGGAGTGGTGCTGGTGGTTATGCTTTGGGGGGTATTTTGCTGGCATGGTATGGGTCCATTTATCCTCTTACAGGGACAGGTCACTGCAAACCACTAAAGTAACGCTGACTGATCACCTTTTTTCCTGAAGGGAGTGGTCTTTTCCAGGATGAAAAAGCCCTATCCACAGGGGACGAGGGGCTCACTAGCTAGATGTAACAACATAACCTGAGTAAGAAAATTGTTTACTGCTCTATGAAACTGAAATAGGGGAAAACCTATCCTAGAGATAATACGAACACTATTCCTGTAATGCGTAACACGATTGGAAAACCCTTGTAGAGGGATTCCAAACTATTGCTTGAAAATTTCCAGCACTATGTTCTTTTTGTTTGCTCCATATTTTTAGATTTGACAATGTGGACTGATTGTTTCATCATCTTGTTGAAATCTCTATCTATGGCCAAGTCAGAACCTCCTGGCAGAGGCAATCAGGTATTGGGTTAAAATATCCTACTTAACAGAATTGATAATGCCACAAAGCACCTATCACAATACAGCCCCAAAGCAGTTACAGTAGATATGGGGCTTTTCCTTGCAAGAACCCCCCCCAAACCTACTGATGAAATGCATGGGCAAAAAAAATAGTATTTTGGTTTCATCTGACCACAACACAAAATACCAGTTTTAGTGCTGGTGTTGCATTTTTTGGGGTGCTCTTACGAAGGGCTTGTTTTCTGCCCAGCTTCCAAACAGCTTATTATGTAGGTGGAGTCTAAAACTAGTCAAATAATGACGAGAATCAACTCATGTATTGTAGAACATTGTAAAACACTAAAACTGTATTACATAAAGTAAGAGAAATTACTATTATTCAATGCAGGATACAATAATTCTTGCTCATTTTCCATGAAGGGTCCCTATAATTTAGACATGGCATAATTATATCAGTTTATTATATTGATCTCATATGCGATATATTTGGGCAGTCAGTAGTAACAATGCTTTAAAGCGATGCTTCAGTGGGCAATGATGACTAATTTCACACCGTTTACTTGTTTCTTCCACCACATATTCTGATGGAGGACCTAAGATGCAAGCTCACTTTGTAATTACATTGTTTGTAAGGTGATATGTGCAGGGTATGTACAGGTTCTGTTGCACTAAGGTAACATCACTGTGAGAATAATGTAGGCCCTCACTATTTTTTTTTGTGGAAATCTCCATAGCATAGTTTAGGAAAATAAATTTTAAAGCCACCTTTACACAGGATATTTGGGTAACATAAGCTCCAATTTGTCAAACACATTAACAAACCAAAAAAAACCAACCAGGTATCAGAAAACAAACACAGCAAATTCTGATACAAGACAGCAAAACACATTTGTATGATAGAATCCTGTGAAGGCATAAACCAGAAAAAGACAACTTGCTGAAATACAGTTACTACGAGCTGTTAGTCAGTCAGTCTTTGCGTTGCATGGCAACATGCAATTCTCTATCCAGCTATGGCTTCTTTGGGAACTTTTTTCGTTGATGAAAAAAAAAAAAATTGGCCATACTGTGTCTGAAATGTCAGTTACTTGATATTAATTTCTTGTTTATAGAACTGTTGTATAAAAGCAATTGCATACTCACAATCATGCAATCTTGCTTGTGCTATATTACTTCTCTATATTAGTCTCTGATTTGTTTAAATATTTCCTTCTGTTTTTGTGTTTTATTTCTTTTTAATTCCTTCTGTTGATATTCTCTGTATTGCATTGGCTGGTATGGGTATCCTCTCTGATCCTCATATTGGCCTCTATTTAGGTTAAATGTTCTCTCTAAATTGTTCCTTCAGTGAAAAATGTAACATTATGATATATTTTAATGCTATGTACAATGCACACTGGTTTACAGAGAGCCATAATTCATAACTAAATGTCACTACCAAAGAATGTGAATACAGAGAAGGCCACAAATTATTTTGGCAATGACCTTGCTACCCTGATTTCTGGTAACAGTGCACCACACAGTATCTGTGTACAAGTTAAGTCTGACCTATCTTGCTCTCGTTTGCATGGCAAGACTATGTTTGATGCTACATTTGTCAGTCTGAATAAATATCAACTATTTGACTATTCAAGGAAATTTGCACTCGTATGTGCCTATCAACAGGAAGTGGAACAGTACTTGAAAAAGGAACTTACATTGTTATGGAGGAACGTCCCCGCCCTGCTGAACTCATGGTAATGTTCATGGATCATCGTCAGGATTTGATCTCATGATCCCTAATGATAGGGTGAACTCTCTTCTGTCTCATCACTCAGGAGGCCGTGTGTTACTGTAGCCTTTGTCAGCTCAAACCAGTTTTGCCATTCTGCTTTGACCTCTCCCATCAGCAAGGCATTTCCATCCACAGAACCGTCGCCGCAGTCATAGATCACATTTTTTCCTCATTTTGGTGTTTGATGTGCACATTAACCTAAACTCTTGACCTGTATCTGCATGATTTTACTGTATGCATTGCACTGCTGCCATATGATAGGCTGATTGGATAATTGTGTGAATGAGCAGCTGGACAGGTGTTCCTAATAAAGTGACCAGTAAATGTATTTTTTGAAATACACTCACAAGGTACACTTAATACACTGTATTTTTCATTCCATCCTGCTGCTACTTCCATGCTTGTCTACCAATTCCTTTAATTGTGCTTGGTTTTGCTCTTTCTTTTTATGCTTCCGCCACTAGGTGGTAGAGGTATTATGTTTTCAGGTTGTCTGTATGTCCATCCTAGATTCTCGTTAGTGCGTGAACTGATTTAATTTTGAAATTGATCCAAACAGAGTCAAGATCACAGCAAATGTCTTGAAATAGTTTTTCTTCAATAGCGTCCTTCATTTTTGAATAATTTTTAAGAGTACTTGAGTCATATAAATTAATAACAAGAAGAGCTAGACTTGCTGGCAGTGGAGGCCATGTTGTTTCTGTATAAAAAAAGAGGCCTGGCAGTACAGTGATGGTCCTTTAGAATCACTGTAACATTCCTATCAGTTTGCAATAGGACCTCTTTCATTAGATTACTAATTGACAGAAGCCCATTTCAAAAACAAGTGATCTTTTAGTGCTCTTTAGTTCCCTTCCTCCACACCCTCTAATGTTACCAGTCCCATGTAGTGAAAGGGATGCTTTGTTTTTGAAAGTCAGTCCTGGGTAGAACACAACGTTAGATGCCTCTCTGATCCATTGTGAATTCCTAACTGTGCCTGAGAGTTATTTTAGGGTTTGGTGTGCAATTGTTTGTGTATATGTTTAATGCCTGGTCACTTACTGAACCAAGCATTAAAACAGCAATATTCAGCCTCTTTCTGCCATAGATAAATTAATAGCTATTATTTTTAAAAGGATTAAAAAGCATCATGTTATTTTTTTTTTTTTTAACTTCACTTAAAATGTTTAGCCTTATTATATTGTATATGCACATATGCAACACAATTGTTCTGTCACAATTTTTCAAATATGGAAGTCATGCTGTCATTTTTGGTGTACAAACCAGTGATCAGTATGTAAACATTTACCAAAGGGAAAGGATTCTCTCTCTATTAGCTCCACCAAGTGCCATAAACATAACCACTCATTTAACATGATCTGCCCAGCCAGCAGTCCATCAAAGTTGAATTTCTATTATAAAATCAAATGTGTTGCACTAGATAAATATTTTAATTTTACCACGTGTGGTAAAATGCTGGATCTTTTTTAAATCTAGAGTTATCTAGTTTAAGTTATAGCACAAAGTGAGCTCATAAAATCAAAGCTTATTTTAAAATAGCTTCACTTAGATTAGCCAACTTTAATTTAAATGAGTTTATACTATTACTTTAGCTTAATCAACATGGACACATTAGTTCTGTAACATATAACATAAATATAATTCTAACTGTAAAATTTACTGTTTTGAGAAAGTTAGCTGGATAAATTGTTGCTAACAAACACACACTTTCTTGGAGGTGTCCATGTTTTCCTCACTTTGTAATTCAAATGTGACAAGCATGAAAATTACGCAATTCCGAGTTAAGTTAAATGCATCATAAGCTTCAACATAAGCCTGACAGAGTTTGTCCAAAAACCCCATGTTGCCATAGTAATTGAGTGGGGCTGATGGAAAGCCTGGCTTATTGAGCTTCGAAGTGTCGTTACACCCCTATGGGATACTGTCCCTGAAAACCCAGGACTATTTGGTATTCCCGTTGACTGTCTTGTATTTTCCACACTGTGACCTCACAAAGGCTAAATATAGCGTAATGCTTCAATGTGTTTGTACCGTCATGCAGAAACACAAAGGGCAGGAAAATTCCCACATCACACCAAATGGTTGTCTAGTGTACGTGAGTGTATTTCACTGTTGTCTTTACACTGGTTACAAAAGTAATGTCATTAACTACTCAGCTCAACCAAAGTGGTTGTGAAAAATAGTATTCATTTTAATACAGCTTAAAAATTCTAAAATGAACAAGTAAGCTGCATATATGCCTAATGAAAGGCATTCCATTATTGATAGTTATATATTTAGATCATCATTTTATAATTAAAATTGAAGGCTGGTATTGTCGCTTTTTAGGCCATGTCCCAAATGGTGTCCTAAACTCTCCTCCTGGACTTTTGTGATGTAAACAATGGTGAACTTATGGTGATGCTGTGTGTCCACATAGAGCACAGTTTTATTTGTTTCCAGATTTTTTAAATGAGAAGCACTTTATAAAACTGTCTGACTCACTCACATACTCAAAGTCTCATTTAGGTCGAAGCTAAAGCTTTTCAAAAAATGGGGTGCTGTTTTCACACTAGTACAGAGAACTGCAGAATGGTGGGAATTCAACAGATTTTACTGCATTTTTTGTAGTTATTTTTATGATTTGTTACTAAAACCTCTGTGCTACACTGTGCAATGTATGCCCATAATAGGATGTAATATAATATAAAGCCTGCACAGTTGTAAAATGACACGATTGTAACATGCTTGTTTTCCTTAAATACACACAAGCAACTGTGATTATATGCAAATATAAGCACATGACTTTAATGTGTCTGTTTGGGGGGGAAAAAAACAAAAAAGCAGTGTGTCAAACTACAAATCATTCTTGTTGAATACTAAACACTTGTTTTGATTATATTCTAAAAGAAGACTAACAGTAGATACTAATACTGTTAGTGTTAGTAATAAACACTAATACTATTAATTGGTATAACAATTATTGATCTCAGAGAGATGAAAGTGTACAGAATTACATATATACATTACATACAGAGAAATGATGCTGAGTGCCTTTAGTATGTACAAGTCTCTTAGGGTCTCAGGATTCTGTCCTGTACTGGCTTGCTAGTAGTTTTATAGAATAGCAATCAGGAATGGAAAAGGAGGTAAATCTATTGTGTTTCCCTTTGCACCTCAAAAGAGGGGATGTTGATTAGTGATGACAGAAGCAAAAGGATATGAAAAAATATCTCTACCCATTTCATAAGTTGTGGCCTGAGTTTCAAATTGCTTCAGGTTGCACAGCAATATTGACCCTTACGTGATCAAAGATGTTTAGTGAAATAATTGTCTCTGCTGTGTGTTCGCTGTACAAGATAGTTTAATATTAAATACATGGCACTACTCAGATCAACTACTTTGATCTGTAGAACTGTGCATATGTAAAATAAATAAATAAAACTATTAGCTAAATATTTCCAATTATTTAGGTTTCTGTGGGTAGTCATACTACTACATATGTTATGATGTGACCATCAAAGGATCTCGTCCAGGATTTTGTATAAGAAAAATATTAGATTTAGACACTGAATATGGAAGCTCAGAGGTTGGTTATGAAGGTTTAAAGATAAAAAGGAGTAAGGTGGGGGTGTAAGAGTCTTGTTAATAGTTCTGCCCAGAAATCATCTGCTTACGGACCTTTTTATTGGGAAAGACACATCAGTTTTAATTTCTTGTCGATTTGCATCTACACTAGATAGCCAAAGGTTTGTATCACACCCATATGTGGGCCTTCCCCAAACTGTTGCCACAAGGTTGGAAACACTAAGGGAACTAAGGGGCCCAAACATGTTGTAGCATGACAGTATCTCTGTGCACAAAGTGAGGTCCATAAAGACATGGTTTGGCAAGGTTGGAATGGAAAAACACAGGTGGCCTGCACAGAGCCCTAAACCCTGAGACCTGGGATGAATTGGAACACCGACTGTATGCCAAGCCCCCTCGACCACCATCAGTGCCTGACTTCCCTAATGCTCTTGTGGCTATAATCTTACATACTATATAATCATATATAACATTATATAGTCAGAATTTGAATTTATAATATCTTGCACTTTTGAATTTCTAACTTGATGCATTTCTGATACCCTTCATGTGAAGGAAAAATGCTTCCATCAGCTCTGAAGAGACATAGCTTACCCTCTTGTCAAGAATGACTGAAAACAACTTTTAATGACATTTTGCTAATAAGTGATATTTTCATTTGGCCCAGGCCTTTAGTTTCATCCTCACTGACAGGTTTAAAACATTATTCATTGTAGCATACTTGTTTGTGGCAGCAATAAATCAATAACAATTCAATAACAGGATTAAAAAAAATCTTCTCCAAATCCATCATATTCTAATATTGTATGAACACTTTAGACTGAGTAAAATTGACTAGATATTAAGATTTTGGCCTGTGTAGCATTCTGTAATTAATTTCCTATAGCAATATCAACAATAAGAGGGTTAGGAAAATCTTCTGTATTTTCCAAATTCAGGAAAAGATTAAAGTCACAATAAAAAAATAAAGACCAGTAACATTTTATAACTTATTTCTTAATCTAAACAATATAATTTAATTAAGAGTGAGAGATCGCCCAATCTGAGCACACAGAACAGTGAAAGTGCTTATTAACAGAGAGCGTGCAGTGTTGTGAATTGAGCGTACACAAAGGTACTTCCAAGCATCAAGCCATAAATCAAGCGTGCAGAGAATCTCCTGCATGCAAGTGTACATTTGTTCTGCGTGTGCTCAGTAATGACATGCACTTGTTGTCATTTGCATGCATGGCTACACTTGACTCCTGGTGAGTCTAGTTGAATTTTGAGACTTTGGGAGTGAAAATAAGATGCATGTTCCTACTGCTGTGTTCCTACTCCATGTTGAGTTTTCCAGAAAGACATGACCCCAATTTAGCAGTCTTGTTTTCTATTGGCCCATGCTTCCACGATTGGCAGATTCATTGCATTAAAGTTAAACTAGATTAATTTGGTGGAAAGTAAAATCAAAAGGAGGTGGATGCTAAATTAACTTCCCAAAAAGAAATTTCATGTTTGTGTACTTGTGTGTCCTCTTCCTTTCATATCTCCCTCTCACCCAATCTTTGTTTGAATCTAAAATATATATGAAAGAACAAAGTTAACCATATTCAGTGATTCGTGTAATAGTGAAGTAAGATAATTCAGCATTGAACTATAAAAGTAAGGATCCAATTCATCAGTTTTTGGACAGCTGGGACTGCTTGAAACCCTTTCCTTTTTTGTATGAAAAAGCAATGGCCCATCCCTTCATGATGCGGTCAATAACATCAAGGTGGAGCCATGGTCTGTTTAGCAACAATGCTGCCTGTATAGTCTGCTGCAGTGTCATCCATAACAGTGACCGTGATAGAAAAGCATGCAGACTTAGATTTGCCTCCTGGCCCAGAGCTACTGTCCCTGTCCTGTCTATAAACCACACTGGACAGTGAATTGCCTGTCTGGTCACAAATATATTGACATCTGCCCTGTTTTAGGTGTTCCAAATTAGCTGAACCACCTCTTTGTCAATTTTCCAATCTCTGGCCACAACCTTGCTAAAGACGGTGCGACGGCTGTCTGATTGCAATGGCTGAGTACGTAGGTATCTCTCAGAAGCAAAAGGTGCCTGTCATGAGCTTGCTTGTCCACCTCAACATCATTTTTTAGAAAGGGAAGCACACACAGACTGTCGTTGCAGAGACTCCAAACAAGACCATGACCTAATTATTTGGGACCTGCTCATGCTTCGTGTGTTGTAGTTATGTCAAGGCTCAGTATGTGCTTGCAGAAGATGCTCTGGTCCCAAATAATTTGGTCACAGATCTTGTCCATTATCTAACCCCATCAGGACTTGACAGAACAAACAGCTCACCTGCCCTGAAAATACAAGAGGTTGGGAAAGTTGACAAAGTTTAATAATTCACATGTTATGAAATTATGGCCATATTATGGTCATAAAATTAGTTATCTTCATCAAAGAATACACTGACAATAAAATGGGGAAGTAGATCTCTCAAATATGCTTGTACATCTTTAGAAGGCAATGGGACTTACCACTAAATGGATATATACTGGATCTCTCCGTAATTATTATGTACAAGCAGTATTACAATGTACTGGAAGAAAATATATGTCTGAAAAAATTTACATTCTACATTCTATAAAACTGACACCTCACAGGGTTGGTCCTCCACCAGTGAAGGCTCCATATTTCATATGTCTTCCAAGTTCAAGCTCAATTTGGTTCTCTTTGCTGCCAAACACAATAACCTCTGTTTTGTGCTTATTTAATTGAAGGAAATTTTGATTCATCCAACAATTTATCCGATACATACACTGACAAAGTGAGTCTTTAGGTTTGTAATGATTTGGTGAAATATTGAAGTATATTTAAAAATCATCTGCATAACTATGGTAAGCAGTGTTGTTCAGGATGATTAATGGGAGCAAATGGAATCAAATGGGTCCCTGTGGGATTCCACATCACTGTGATCCTATCAGACTCAAGACAGTATTAGTATTGGCAATATTTATGGTATGCAATTTGGTAACTGCTTCCTGTGCTCAAAAGGAGTATCTTGCTGGAAGTGCATGGAATACGTTTTTTCTTGTATCTTAATAATTAACGGCAATGCTTTGTGGCATACCACCCACAAAATTAGACGTGTGCAGTACTTGTTTAACATTCACCCAAGTGAATTAGCTGAGTAAAGTTTAGACCAAATATTAGACAAAAGAACAGAAGATAAGAGAACAAAAAGGAGAAAGGGAAGGGCCTTTATAATTCATCACAATTTTAACAGGTGCAGCCTCCCAAGAAAGACCATATGAGAAATCCAATCCTCAATGACACAAAGCACCCTTAGAAACTGTGCTGTGCTGTTTCCAGGCAAATCCTCTGGAGGCACAGATATGATTACAACAGTGTCTATTGTTTGCCTACTGTGCAAACATGCATAGGAACATTGGCATGAGAATACAATGCAGGTGCAATCAGGCTAAATGACTGAATAGCATATCAAATTGTATTAGAATTTTGTAATGATGCAGGCAGAAAGACAGATACGAGTTGTTTGTTTTTACAGAATTTGTTTAGAAAATAGACCAGGGTTGGACAAGCCTTAATGGTTGAAAGATTATTTGTGTAGCCGATTGCCTCTTTATACAAGACTATTTAAAAAAAAAAAATGAAATAGTATCAAAATCCATGTCTTTGCCATGTAGCTCCACCTGTACGGTGTTTGAACTTATTTTCTTAAATTTGCAGCCCTTGCTCTGTGGATTAAAATCACTGTGGTTTGCACTCCTTAGGAAACTCCACTTCATGGTGTGGCTTGCTTTGTTCAGTAAATTATATGCATGCTTACTAGATTGCCTGGATGGTAGAAATATACTTTATAGTATATACGATCACCATCCACTTTATTAGGAACACCTGCACAGTTATCTAATCAGCCAAATCATATGGCAGCAGCACAATGCATAAAATCATGCAGATACAGATCAAGAAGTTCAGTTACTGTTCTCATCAAAGATTCAAATGAAGAAAAAAAAAGTGTGATCTCTGACTAACTGTGGCATGGATGTTGGTGCCAGATGGGCTGGTTTGAGTTTTTCAGAAACTGCTGATCTCCTGGGATTTTCCACACCCAACTCTAGAGATTGTTTACACAGAATGGTGCAAAAAAACAAAAACATTAACAGAAAATAAGAGCAAAGATTTCTCTTAATGTAGAACATTCTTGAGGCTATGATGTGAAACATACACACACACACACACACACACACACACACACACACACACACACACACACACACACACACACACACACACACATATATATGGTTGGAAATCTTAAGGGTTCCCTGGTGAAAAATAAAATCACTTGACTGGATTTGAAATATGCTGTAATTTTTCTCAGTATGTTGCAAATATAACTAACAAAATATGTTAAGACCTTAATCTCAAATGCTTGCAAGTAAATTTGGTTATTATTTGTTACTATGAGCTACTTGTAGAGGTCATATAAAGGGAGGCTGAAATGGATGCAGCTGAGCATATTTTAATGAAAAGCAAAACTTTAAAACCAAGAAGCTAAAAAAAAAATCAGAAAAACAAACACAGGTATATGAGGCTTGATAATTGTTAGATGCACTGAAAAATAAAAAAACTAAGCATTTACTTCAAACTTCCAAACCATGTTAGTGAGTGAGAGTCCTTTTTATGTGTATGTGTGTGTGTGTGTGTGTGTGTGTGTGTGTGTGTGTGATTGAGAACAGGTGAGTGTAATCAAAAGTTGAGAACATGTTTATGGTGATGGATTCTGGGAAGTGTAGTCCAGGATGGCCATGTCTATAGGCCATGGTTTGTTATGGAAAACTGAGCTTACAGTCAGAAGTGCATGTAACTATATAACTATAATTAAATGATGCAGTGAATAATTTTATATGCGTTACATGGTGTTTTTATGAAACCTCTTATTAAGCAGGGGAATAAGGTAGCCTGGAAAATACAGAACATTAAATCCTGTGTTATGTTGCTACTCTATGAAATTATAAAATGTTACTTACCTTTAGTGATGGCTTTCTACTATGATTTTTTACTTAATCTGTTCATATCCAATTTTAGAAAAGATTGGTTATGAATTTGGAAAATATTGAAGATTTTCTAATTCCAGTTATCTTTGCGACTCCTGGTAGCTAACTATTTCAAAAGAGTAACACACAAAATCTGTCATCACAGTTGGAGGGATATCTCTAATATTAATTTGTAAACAAATAAAACAAAAGAGGAGATTTCCTCTAGTTTGGGAACCCTTGTATTATGTGTTGGGTTTTTTGTTTTATTAATGGAAAGAAAGTTCAGACAAGTTGGATATTTAAATTCACCCTATGTAATATTTAAAGCAGTGTAGTGTTTGTGTTGTATTTGAAAACACTTTGCATATATTTTATTTCATAACCTTTTTTTTTTTTACCCATATTTACCCAGTGAACTAATAATTTCAGAGCTAACTGTATGTGAGTCTAAACTTCAAAGCTGATATAAAAGGTTTTTTTTAGGACGTTTGTTGCCTTACCTTTAAAAAAATGAGCAAAGAGAGAATATCTTCATGTTTTTCTAAAAATTATCTTGGAAGTTATTATTTTATTTTAAACCACAACACAATCATAAAGTGATCCACCCACATCCATCTATGGGCTTCATGCTGCTAGCCTGATGAGATAGTGGCCCCTACCCCCTGACTCCCACTTTCCTCCAAGGGATACCATAACATTACGTATTTCATGTGCTCATCAAGTACATAATAATAATAATAATAATAATGATAATAATAATAATAATAATAATAATAATAATAATAATAATAATAATAATAATAATAATAATAATTAAAGATGCAAGCAGCTTTTTTGGGGGCCAAGCACCTAGACTTGGTGAGCCACACATTCACAGACATGCTACAATCTTTGCCTAAGCAATCACAGGAAAGAAGAGCCATAACTTTAGGCAAAGGGATTAAAGAGGGTTTTGTAGTTTCACTCATGATGTGTATGTTTTGAACATGGACAGTGGTGGAATTTGGAATTCACTGATTGTAGGAGGAAAGGTGTAGATGAACAAATGGGCAGCAGGGTGCCATTCCTGCAGCACTGTTTAGACAGGTGTCAAGATGATGTGAGCCAAATTTGGTGAAGATCGGACAAAATTTGGAGGAGGAGTAGCAAAAATGGCAATTAGATGTAAGCATTTTTTAGACATATTTTTGTTACTTTGGACCAGTAAGTTGTGCTGGCATGAAATTTGTTGCATAGCCTCAGGTCATGGTCCTGAAGATGCCTACTGAGTTTTGTGTCAGTGTGCAAAGCCGTTTGATGTGTGCCAAATCTGGTAATGATAGGAGAAAATTTGTAAGAGGAGTAGTGAAAAAACAGTTTTTAACAAAATCCAAGATGGTCGACAGAGAGTACACTTGAATTTAAGATGTTGGTGTGTGTGTTCACTTAAGCATTGAATTATAAGAAAACTGAACTGTGAATTTATCACAAACACTTCAAATTATATAATGAAAAAAATAAAGGTTGTTACAGCTCTTGACCACAATGTGGCACAGTCACAAAACTGTGGTCTTGAAAATACTGATCAAGTTTTGTGATTATATGTAGATGCATTGCTGATATACACCCTCACATCCTGTTTTTTGCTTTTTCCAGCATGTTACAGGAGATCGGGTCTGAATATCAACATTCCTTTGATTGGTTTTGTGCAGACAGTTCTCAAGCTGAAGTAAGCCCAATGTGGTGAAGACTGGACAAAATTTGGAGGAGAAGTAACGAAAATGGCAGTTAGATGCAAGCATTTTTGGCATGTTATTGTAACTTTTGACAAGTAGGTGGCACTATCATGGAATTTGTTGCATAGCCTCAGGTCATGGTCCTGAAGATGCATACCAGGTTCTGTGTCAGTGCACAATGTCTTTGCTGAGATACAGCCTCACGTCCTTTTTGGGGGGTTTGCCATCAGATTTGTTGGCCCATTACGGGCAAACCCTTTGGAGTAGTCAACATTCTTTTGATAAATTTTGTGAGGCTTAGTCTGAAGATGACATTTGACAAATTTTGTGATGTTGGCACAAACTTTTTGGGAGGATTAATGAAAAAACAGTTTTTGTCAAAATCTGAGATGGTGGGAAATCTACTTAGGCAGAAGTTGACGTCATAGAGTACATTGAACTCAGCTACACTCAAGGAATCCAGCAATTCCTGGCTTTTAAATTTTGGACACACAGTTTAAAGATTATGATCATTAATGTAGTTCCAAATTTGGCCCAAATTTGACCCAAAAGTGGTGCTAGAGCATTGGCAGCACTTGGCCCAAATTTGGTCAGAATGTTCCTTAGAACCTCCCCAATCAATTTGCAAAATTTCACAACTTTTTACCAATTGTTGCCTAAACAATCACAGGAAAGCAGACTCATAACTTTAGGCAAGGGATTTGAGTGATTTGTAGTTTCACTCACAAGGTGTATGTTTTGACAATGGACAGTGGTCGAATTCTCTGACTGTAGGAGGAAAGGTGTAGATGAACAAATGGGCAGCAGGGTGGCATTGCTGCTATTATTTAGAGCAGGTGCCAAGATGATGTGATCCAAATTTGATGAAGATTGGACAAAATCTGGAGGAGGAGTAGCAAAACGGCATTTTTAAGCATGTTACTTTTGTTACGTTTGACCAGTAAGTGGTGCTGACATGAAATTTGTTGCATAGCCTCAGGTCATGGTCCTGAAGATGCCTTCCAAGTTTGTAACAGTGTGCAACAACATTGCTGAGATACAGCCTCACTTCCTGTTTGCCACTTTTGCCATCATATTCATTGGCCCATTACAGACAAACCGTCTGGAATATTCAAAATTCTTTTGATAAGTTTTGTGAGGCTTACGCTGAAGATGAATTTTGCCAAACTTGGTGATGATTGGAGAAAATTTGTAGGAAGCGTAGTGAAAAAACAATTTTTAACAAAATCCAAGATGGTTGACAGGAAGTACAATTGATTTTGAGGAAAATCTACGTAGGCAGAAATTGATGTAGTAGGGGGCATTTGTCAATCAGCTTGACCCAGCGAATCCAGGGATGCCTGGATTTTAAATTTGGGGGACACAGTTCAAAAGTTATGATCATAAATGTACTTCCAAATTAGGCCCAAATTTGCAAAAAAGTGGTGCTAGAACGTTGGCAGCACTTGGCCCAAATTTGGTCAGAATGTTCCTTAGACCCTCTCCAATCAGTGTGCCAAATTTCACAACTTTTTAACCAGATGGTTCTATGGGCTGCCATAGACACTCTTGCCAGAAGAAGAAGATGCAGCAGAAGAATAATCACAAGAAAACATAGAATAATAATAGGGTGCCTATGATCCTTTGGTGCTTGGCCCCCTAATAATGTAGCACCTTTCTCATACCCAGGGTTGCTTTACAATACAAAGACACACTTAGAACAGTCATTTAAAAGCTGGTCCCGTGATCAAATTTCAATAGCTGATAACAATCCCACCAATGAGTGACCATGACATGGCCCACACAGCACACATGGCCATAGCACCACCAGGCAGCCTGGTTTCAAACACTGTGCTATGGACAGGGAGTGCTGAGCAGCCTGGAGAGTGCTCAGAATTGCACCAAACTATGCAGTGTGTTAAAAGAGCAGAGTACAGTAAACTTCGCTGCCATTGATGAAAGCAACAGACAGGCACTGTATTTAATCAAACAGAAAGTAAGTAAGGAGGGAAGCATATTCTAAGCTGGAATAGAAAAAAAATTAAGTTAAAAACTTAAAAGCTTTTCTGCCTGGCCTCCAGGGAATCCCCATTTTAGAGATTTCTTCTAGGAAAGTCTAAACAAGTTATTTCCAGTCTTGAGTTCATGTGACTTCACCTTGAGGCAGTTATGGTTACTTCTCCTTTGTATTGGTGGATACTATTTCTTGCTTAGTTTTCACCTCCTTCATGGCTCATAAAGCATATCCTATGTAGCCTTTGGCAAATAATTCATGGTTGAAATCACAGTCAGCATGTACGAGTACTTGACAGCTCAGGCTGCTGTCATTCTATACCTTTCTATGTCTATTCTATGTCATTCTATTCTTTTCTCCATTCTACATGTGAAATCTTTTCTACCTGTTATCTTTAGAGAAAGGTATTTACTGTACTGTACAGTACTGTATTTACTTTCTAACTGGAGAATGGAATCAAATGCTCTTTAACTGAATTGCTGGTGGCCCATTATTTCTTCTTCAGTAACTGCTTATCATGGTCAGGTTTGTGGTGAATCCAGATCCTATCTCAGGAACACTGGGCGTGAGGCAAAAATAATTTCTGGGTGCAATGCCAGTCCACTGCAATGCTTCTTTTTCCTTTTTTTTTCAAAACCGTTGGACCTACGTTCCTCCTACACTGTCCGCCCCGCCTGTCATTACCTGCAATGTCATTAAAAGCCTCAGATTTACTCGCTCTTGAATCCGACTCCTGTTTCGCCGTGACAGAACGAACTGACCTTTATAATGGATTTACAGAGTGCCGCTGACGTTAAAAGCTTTTTCTTGGACACGGCCGCACATCTCGACAGGCAAGAGGAACAGATGGTCGACCACAGGTCGCACGGTACAGGCTTTGGTGGTGCAGGTGTCCGAGCTCACTGCCCAGGTGCAACTACTGAGAACCAGACCGGCAACATCACACACTGTGCCAGCTCCCCAACGTTTACCCCCTCAATTGCCACTTACTACTCAACCCGAGCCATGCCTACCACCTGCCGTCTCATACTCTGGTGAGCCGCAGCTCTGCCGAGCCTTCCTCACCAAGTGCTCGCTCTTTTTTTCTCTCCAGCCCCAGGCTTTCTCTACCGAGTGATCCAAGGTGGCGCTGGTGCTCACGTTACTGTCGGGGAAGGCGGCGTTGTGGGGGACAGGGGTATGGGAAAACCAACATCCATGCTGTGCCTCGTTCCAGACACTCACCAAAGAGATGAGGAGGGTTTTTGATCGTGCTGTGATGGGATGCGAGGCAGCTCGGAAGCTGGTTCAGAAGCGATCTTCTGGTTTCGGATTACTCCATCGAGTTCTGCACCCTGATGGCGGAGTGTAATTGGAACGAGGAGGCGCAGTGGGATATGTTCCTGCATGGGGTGGCAGACCGCATCCAGAGGGAGATATTCATGCTGGAGCTCCCAACATCCCTGGACAGGCTTATCGCTCTGGCCATTAGGGTGGATGCATTGCCTCGGGCTGTCCGGTAGAAGACACCGCCTGACAGTAGATCAGAGGTTACTGTCGGGTGGAATATTGGCAGGTAAAGCCTCTTCTACCACTCTCCTTCTGGCACGGCTGCAGCAGGGAAGCACACTTCACCCCGGTCAAGCCCTTTTGGACTCTGGAGCAGAAGGTAATTTTATGGACATTCAGTTTGCTCTCCAACTTCATCTGCCTGTGTCAACGCTTAACCAACCCATCTCTGTCAGTGCTCTCAATGGCCAAGCTCTCTCCACTATCACCATGTCGGGGAATCACTCGGAGGAGATATGCTTCCTCCTCACTGATTCCCCGCTCGCTCCTGTTGTCTTAGGTCACCCCTGGCTCTCGCTCCATAACCCTCACATTAATTGGCGTTCCAATACGGTCTTATCATGGAGCGAATATTGTCATGATAATTGTCTTGTATCTGCCTGTGTGTCTGTGCCTAGTTCTGTTTTCCAGAAGGACTGGATCTGTCTAACGTGCCCAAGGAGTACATGGACCTGAAGGGAGTGTTCAGTAAGTCTCGGGCAGCTTCTCTCCCACTGCACCGTCCCTATGACGTGTCCCTGTGCCATAGATTTATTGCCAGGTAAGTCTCTGCCTAAAGGCAAATTATACTCGCTTTCTGCCCCAGAAAGGGAGGCCATGGAGAAATATATTTCTGATTCTTTGGCAGTCGGGCTCATCCGTCGTTCCTCCTCCCCCGCAGGGGCTGGGTTCTTTTTTGTGGGCAAGAAGGACGGTTCTCTGTGACCGTGTATTGATTACCGGGGGCTGAACAGCATCACGGTAAGGAACACTTACCCCTTGGCGCTGATGTCTTCAGCTTTCGAGTGGTTGCAGGGGGCGTCTTTTTTCACTAAACTGAACCTGAGCAACGCCTATCATCTGGTTCGCATAAGGGAGGGGGATGAGTGGAAAACCACCTTTAATACCCCCAGGGGGCATTTTGAATACCTGGCTATGCCTTTCGGGCTGTCTAATGCTCCGGCTGTTTTTCAGGCACTTGTTAATGACATGCTGAGAGATATGGTTGATCAGTTCATATATGTCTACCTGGATGACATATTGATTTTTTCCTCCTCGTCAGGCGAGTGCTCCTTCGGCTGCTCGAGAATGGGCTTTTTGTCAAGGCGGAGAAATGCATTTTTCTTGGGGTGCGCATGGATCCCGATAAAATTAAGGCTGTGGTGGATTGGCCAACCCCTGACTCTCTCAAGGCCCTGCAGAGGTTTCTGGGGTTTGCCAATTTTTACCGGCATTTCATTCGCAACTTCAGCCAACTCGCCGCCCCTCTGACTGCCTTGACCTCCACCAAGACGGAGTTTAGCTGGTCGAGTGCAGCCCACGCTGCTTTTACCAACCTCAAGGGCCGCTTCATTTCGTCCCCTATTCTTATCGCCCCCGATCCTTCGCGTCAGTTTGTGGTGGAGGTTGACGCTTTGGAGGTGGGGGTGGGCATGGTTCTGTCCCAGCACTCCTCCGCGGATGGCAAGATGCATCTGTGCGCCTTTTTTTTCTCATTGCCTGTCTCTCGCCGAACAGAATTATGACATTGGTATTAGACAGCTGTTGGCAATTAAGTTGGCCTTGGAGGAGTGGCGTCATTGGTTGGAGGGCTTGGGGGTGCTTTTTATCATCTGGACGGATCATAAGAACCTTGAATAGATCAGATCGGCCAAACGTCTTAACTCCAGGCTCTCCATTTTGGAGAGAATTTTGTCGGTTACTGGGGGCGAGTGTTAGCCTTTCGTCTGGTTTCCACCCTCAGAGCAACGGGCAGTCCGAGCAAGCCAACCAAGATCTGGAGTGGGTGTTACGATGTTTGGTTTCACAGAACCCGTCCTCTTGGAGCCAACAGCTCTCTTGGGTGGAGTATGCACACAATTCATTGCCAGTGTCGTTCACGGGCCTTACTCCATTTGAGTGTAGCTTAGGGTACCAGCCACCTATTTTTCCGAGCCTGGAATCCGAAGTCGCGGTGCCCTCTGCCCACACATTCGTCCAGAAGTGCCGTCGCACCTGGAAAACTGTTCGTCTGACACTTCTCCGGGTGAGTGCGCACACCAAGCCTCCCGTCTACATTGTCGGTCAAAAAGTGTGGTTTTCCAGTAAGGATATTCCACTCCATTTCAAGTAAGTTGGCTCCCAAATTCATTGGCCCATTCATTGTCACTAAGATTCTTACCCCAGTGGCAGTCCGCCTCAAACTTCCTCCATTGTACAGGAGAATCCATCCCGTGTTCCAGATTGAAACCTATTTTTCACTCGCCTATTAATCCGCTGGCCCCCATTGTAAAAGCCTCAGATTTACTCGCTCTTGAATCCGCCTCCTATTTCGCCGTAACACATATTGCATAAGCCAGTAGAACTATCAAAACAATGCCCTTGTACACTCTGTTCTAATGACCTGATAAGATCCATACCAATTCTTTTGAAGGAGATCTCGATCAATGGAATCAATGGGGGTACAGCAGCACTTTATGGGGTGTCTGGCGGATTCACCAGCCAACATGAATGTTCGGCCAATAGAAATAAGCCTTGGGACTGTTTAGTGTGTCATCCTGCAATAAGTGCCCAGCCATGGGATTATGATGAGCTGCAAGAAAATGCTCCTTGGTACCAATAATTGGATTGACTCTTCCTTAGTTTGACTGTCCTGCATCACTCGATATATCCTATCCTTAATAATGGAAATAATGGGTGGGATAATTCAACATTTGGCTGGATTTGCTAACCATCGTTTACTTTCCTCGGTTGAAGGTATCCCTCAGGGTTTTGTCATGTTACTGCTCCAAGGGGAAATCCCTGAGAATAAATCCCTGAGAGCTGGCCTCTGTACAGCCTTCCCAGCCAATACTGTGCATATCCCACACAGCTCCTTGCTACAGCAGAACCCATTCTGAACCCAATGTCTGAAAATCTGGGTTCAGGGCCCTGGCACCTTGGAAGCTGAAAACTCCCGCTAAGAGGAGTCTTTGCGCCACTGTGTAAAGATAAACAGGCAGCCAACTTCCATGAGTTTCAGGAACCACAGTAATATTGATGTTCTTCCAGGGTCTGGCTGAATCTTTGCAGAACTGTCTTCTTCGCACTATGGTACTCCAGTCTTAAGAGCTCCATGAAGGCCTCCAGATTGTCCCTGGAGGACATCTTCAAGAATAAGGGCCAGGCCAGCTGGAGGGGCTACTGATTGAGGATCTGCAGCTGGAGGAGCAGTTGGTTGAAGCAACAGCTGAAGCATCTGTCAGTCATTTTTTCCTTTTCTTTAGTTCTACTGCAAGCATTTTTCAGCACATGCCTCTTCCACTTAATAAACAAAATAAAAAGAAACCAAAACACTAAGCTGCTCATGGCTTGTTACGTGGAAGTTTAAGGTGTGTTGTGTTGACTCCGTTTCTCTGGCCTACTGAAAAGAAAACCCTCTCTCTGTCCCCAGCGACACTCAACTATGACCAAAAGCATAATAAAGCAAGCATTATTCCACTTTTTTGTACTTTAAGCCTCCATTACAGATGACCAGCTCACATAGTTCAGGTGAAATAAAACTGTCGCAGCAAATCCGAAATGAAACAGCTGCTAAATTTTACAAATGTAGGTTTTTCAAGCATACATAAAAAATGAAATATTTCCTTAAATTAAAGTGTTTTGTGATTATAGCATTTTAGCATATGGCAAGCATTTCAAACCATATTTTATAATTTGGATTAAAAATGTACATAATTGGTATAAAAATATTATAAAATACACATATAAAGTAATTGTAAACTGTAGTAATTGTTTTTAGCATGGCTTGCAATAGTATGCAAGACAATTTATTTAAAAACAACTATCTAACAAGTGCATTTAATGAAATTAAGCTACAATTTAACTAAATGTATTTCACTATATTTTCTTTTTCATTAGGGCAGACACAAAAGACCCTCACTATTCTCAGGTCTTGAGTAACATTTCCACAACACAACATATTATGTTAATGTTGGCAATGTTAATCTCTCTCTCTCTCTCTCTCTCTCTCTCTCTGGCAGTTCCCTGAGTGTGGTTTCTATGGGATCTATGACAAAATCCTTCTTTTCAAGCATGACACAAGCACTAATAACATCCTTCAGTTGGTCAAGGCTGCAACTGATATCCAGGAGGGTGATCTTGTGGAGGTGGTGCTGTCTGGTGAGTAATTGTACCTTTCACTTGTTCTATCCATAACTTCCATATTCAGCTGTAGTCAACCTCAAGAGACGCGCATCAAAAAAGCTATCTTTACTGACAGACAATACACTAAGAAATTACAGAGCATCTACCCAAAAATTATTGCAACATTTTTGCAAGCAATATTATTCTTTTCAATTTAATGTAATCTGAGCAGCACAGTTCTGCAGCAAGTAATGTTGCCACCTAATAGCTCCAGGGTCCACAGTTCAATCCTGATTCTGGGTTAACTTCTGTGCATACCCCCGTGTCTTTGTGGGTTTCCTCCTGGTTTACCAGTTTTCAAAGAATGTTTTCTTTTAAAGACAACAAATGTAGATTATCTGATCTGCATGAAATCAGATGAGATGATTGTAGCATTAGAGGTGCATGCTAAGTTCAGACTACTGATAATGAGAGCAGTATAGATTCAGTAGAAGAAGGCTGCCTTAGGTAGGGACAGTAGACCCCTAAATCCAGCATTAGTGAACTGCTGGATGTCCAAGTGGTGCTCCAAAAACAATTTGACTACTTTTGAGGGCTAGCCTGGCTTTTTAGGATGAGACAGTGACCATCTCATTCTGGAAGGTCTTACTTTCATTTCTTGCAACAAGGCTCAATGTCTTATGACAGGCCTTAATCAGGGGTCCAGATCCCTGATCCAGGCTGTGTGCGTTCCTGAGCTAAACATAAACAAAAATGTAGAAATTCCCAGTTCTCAATAATTGACAGAAAATTAGATCCTAACAAATACAGAGCCAGCACCTTACATCTGAAGCTAGAATGGGAAAATATTACATTTCTTATATCTAAAACACTTATTGTAAATGAAAATATAACTGTTCATGGAATTAATGTACTTTGTAAGAGAAACATGTACCTCAATCTTTTAAATTAGCAGTTTTAAAAACACTAAATAAAAAAACCTGGCCTTGATCCTTGTCAGATGCCAAACTTTCCCTTTATCTGCAACGCTGCATGAAATGAGGTGTATCTGGTCCAGTAAACTCACTGGAGTTTAAATTAAATTACAGAGAGAAAATGAAATTTTGATATATTTCTTAATTTCATACAAAACAGAGATTTGTTTCTACATGACCCTTTTGACGTTCCATAGCCGGAACACCGCTTTGCATACACTTTAGTGTCTGACAGCGAGGTCAAGAAACTCTGAGTGTCTAATGGCAAGACCGCAGTAGTCATTTCTGCCATAAAACACCATCAACTCTATGTCGGTGATAGCTTGGATATCTCTTTATCTTGACAATCTGCTAAATCCAGTAATTTCAGTAAAAAGTAAAAGCTTGGCAGGCAAAGTAGAAATGTGAGTAGGCATGGCCTAAATCTTAGTCACACCCAAAGCCACTTAACAAATGGAGTGAACTTGAAAATAAAAAGGCAAAGTGGAAGTGAAAAGTAAATGTCCAACAGTCAGCCCAGCACCAGCAATCATTTGTATTTCCCTTTTTGTTGTGGCACTAAGAGCATGTTTATGCTAAAAGGGGAAAAATTGCCTCGCTTTTAAAATTAAGGATTTCTCCAGCATGATACATTCTCTGTGTGAAATGGATATTTTGGTATGTTCAGCAATTAAGCCAGACATGTAAATTTTGGCTATTGAGCAGGTGTGACCATGGGTGTTGTAATGAGTTGATGAGTCAGCCATTAGGAATGTGCACATTAACATGACATTTTGGAACTCTCAGGGTTCAATCCTGAAAATCCATCCCCTGTGATTATGCTATGCTATGACTCTGTTTGGAAGAGAGGACCAAACTGCCATAGAAATATATCTAGAGATTATATATTATCAAATATATTAGAGATTTTTTAATGTTTACTATCAGCCTAGTTTGGGATTTGTTTTGTATATTTATTTTAGCCTGTTAGTTATACAGTATGGTGGTTTGCTTAACTTACATTAAGAGAAAATAGGAATAACTTTTAGTCATCTTCCTCTTGGAAGCTGTGAACAAAGCAAGCACCCAACACCATTCCAGCCGTACATTAACATATGAGACGCACTTTTTTGGGACCTCTTATACCGCAAATAACAAGAGTTCAAGCTACTTATCATGAGCGTCACCGTGAATGAACTTACAAATACTTTTTTAGGGTTTGATTTAACCCTACCAGTGCATCATTTTGCAGATGGTAAACACTACTTCAAAGTGATTCAATCCCCATAATTCATACCATTTACGAAGAGTGTGTGACATGGTCAGTCAGGACCTCTTTTGGGATTCTGGCTCAGGAGATAACTCTGATTAGTGCCTCTGCAACACATGTTCTGAGATGTTGTATAGAGGTATTGCTTCTGGATATTTCATTGCATAATCCACTAGAATTAACACAAAGTGATCCCTACATGCACTCCATTCTAGTGGCCTGATGAGGTCCATACCAATTTTCTTGAAGGGGACCTCGTTTATTGAAAGAGGAACAATGGGGTGGCTGGCAGTTTCACCAGCTAACATTTGCAACATGCCATACACCACCTCATTCTGGCGAATACCCGGCCAATGAAAATGGGCCATGAGATTATTGTCTTATCCTGCCCTAAATGCCCAGCCATAAGATTACAATAAGCTGCATGTGACTCCTTGGTACCATCAACAATCTTTTCCTTAGAGTGTCCTCAATATTTCTATCCTTATCACTCAATCATTCAATATACCCTATCCTTAATAACAGAAAAATATGGGTGGAAAAAGTGCAACATTTGGCAGGGTTTGTTGACCATCAATTACTTTCACTTGGTCTAAGGTGTGCCTCAGGGCTTCATCGCACAACTGCTCTAAAGGGAAATCCCTGAAGGGAATCCCTGTGAAGGGTGTCCTCCCCACCTTCTGTGTCTCCCTGACACAGAGCTGATGTCGCCGGTCCCAGCACTGCCTCCCCAGACAACGCTGTGCATATTCCACACCATCTCTCACTACTGCAGGACCGATCCATAAACATTGCCTATACCAATATCTGAAAATTTGGCCAATTTATCTTGAAAATTAGTGGATGGGTGACGTGAGGACTAACCACCACTGCTACTCTATGCTTTTGTCCGCAGAATTGAATAATGACTGGCACTAGCACACACATCACCTTCACGAATCACATGTTTGGGTCCAATGGCCCAAATCAGGCTTGGGTGCACCAAGGTCTGGATATAACCCAAGTCCACCAAGGTCTGGATATAACCCAAGTCCACCAAGGCCTGATGTATACTTACTAGTATGTAGTAAGTTTCTGCTCAATCAGGGGAGGCCTGCGGTGTGTCAGGGATCCAGATCAGTGTTCCCACTTCCATGAGGGAACACTGATTCTGGAAATGACTGACTTCCCCATGGCACCAGCAGTGCCAGGCTTTTCACCAGTCCTGGTGGGCACAGGAGGTTCCCCCTGTGTGGAGAGATTGTGGGGACATTAGAGAGGAAAGACAGAGATGGTAGGAAAGGCGAGGTGAAAATCGTGTCCCAGGGGCCCGGCTTCGGGGCACTGATACCTCAGCCTGGTTGTATTCATGTTCATGCCATGCATATCTAGTTCTTGTTTGGTTTGTTTCATGTTCATAGTCTTTGTTTTCATGTGTTTCACTCTAATAGACACCAGTATGCATCCACCTCCGCTATCAATCCATGACAGAAAGCTAGACCCAACTAAGGATGCAGCAGATTTTTTTTGAAGGGCCTACAAGATCTCCTGGAAAAGAACTGCCTGATGTGGGAATTACAGGGGACGAGAGAATGGGTCAGCACCATGCTGGAATGGCTCGAAGCCATGTGCCCACGAGAAGATTTTTTAAGGAGGGTGCTCCCGACCAGGCTGGAACCATCTCCCACCCTTCTTGCCCCACTGAGGATGTACCTCTGCTTTGTTGCTCAGCTGAGGACATCCCTCTCTCCCTCTACCCCACAGAGGACATCATTACACCTTACAGCTCACTATGGGCATCACTCCGTCTCCCTGCTCCACCGAGGACGTCACTATGCCATATGGCTCTGCTTTGGACATCACTCCGCAACCTGGCTCCCCTTCGGACATCACTCTGCCTTCTTGCTCGGCTGAGGACATCATTCTGTCTCCTTACTCTGCTGAGGACATTGCTCCTTCCCCTTGCTTAATGGTGTGCGTCTCTCCCCTCTGTTGTTTCACGGAGGACGTCGCTCACCCCTCTGGCCTTCCTCCAATTTTGTTTGGATTTCTGCAAAGTGAATGCAGTTTATAAAGTTGATAAAACTCCAGTGCCTCATATGCCTCAATATGCACAATATGGATTGGTTTACATTTTACATGGGTGCTGGCAATGTTGCAAAGGCTGATGGATCAGGTGTTACGGGCCCCACTGTGTATATGCACTGCATATTTAGATATATATTTAGTTATGATAATGTAGAGTAACGATTGGGAGCAGTATATGCAGGATGTGAGGGTGGGTCTAATGTCTTTGAGATGAGCCAGCCTCATGGTGAACCCAGTGAAATGTGTAATTGGATAGGTGGAGATATGGTATTTGGGCTTCCACTTGGGTTTTGGATCCCCAAATTAATAAGACTGCTCCAATTGAGGTCTGCACGAGACCCCACTGTGGCAGGTGGGAGTGTGGTTTAGTGAGAGTCTGCAGCGGAAGTGTGGGGAATGAGAGATTTAAAATGGTACACCTATGGCCCATTTGTGAGTGGATATAATAATAAACTATTTCTTTCTCTCTCTCTCTCTCATTCATGGAACAGACACCATAGGCAGACACCTAGAGTAGCTGGAAAGAAGCCAATTTTTAGCAGATCAAAGCGCCATTTACGTTCTTCTTCCATTTATTTCTTTTTTCTTGTCACTAAAGTATGGCTCAAAATAAAAGCTCATTTGGGCAATTGCTCTGAGTCTGCTGGAATCCTCTGCATTCTATTGTCATTGCCACAGTATAAGTCTCCAAATTGAATGGTCTCAGCTGCTGAATCTTTGAATTCAACCGATTCATGTTTGCCACCAACTAATGATTTATCTACAGTGACGCAGACTGCTGTCTGGGAATTTTCAGCTAGCAAATTGTTTAGGCTACATAGCAAACTATGAGTAAAACTGCACAGTACAAGCTCACAGACACAACATAACAATCAGCAGTAAATGATTGCTAATACAGGCAAGTAATACAAACAAAGGAAAATCAACTCAAAGCTAATGTATAGTGTACTACAAAAAGAGGCTGTAATACAAGAAAGCACACTCACCAAGTTAGAATTGAATGAGAGGAGGCTATCCACAGTTTTGGAGAACAGATCACCTGTAACTCTGACCAACCTGTCAACTAGTCAGGACAGTGGAAAAAACATTGAGGCAGACCGTAAGAAGATGCACACAGATGCACGGCAAAGAAAGCAGGCTAAAGATTTCAGACAGACAACTGCAGAAGACTACGGAAATGTATTTTTATTTTCTTTTGCTGTAATGGACAGTTATTTATATACCCCTCATAAATGAGGGGGTGTTATTACTTCTCAGTTTTATTTTACTTTTATTCACAATGTATACTTTTATAAAGATAATATATGTTATTTAACCCTAACAGTAACTGCTTCATTTTATATACCATAACACTTAATTTTATCATATTGTTTCAAATGTTCTCTCTATACTATTAATTAGTACATAACTAAATTATTGGTAAACCTTAATAAACTGTTAAAGTATGGTTAAATCATTAACTATAATTTAGTCTTGTTAGTCACTTGTATGGTGGAGCTTGTATGGTGCAAAAGAAGTGAATTCCCAAAATCAGCAACTAATACTTTTATTACACATTTTTATTATATTCACATGCTTTATTAAAAATATCTAGCCTGTACCCAATGAAATAACCAGCTGTATAGCACCTGGACACTTCTTTTTCATTAACCTGATGCCACTCCACTGCTCAACTAAGATCCTTCAGCATTTCTGGTTCCTGTATAAGAAAAGATGTGACAGCTTATGTAGTAACTATTTTACTATATAGTAACTATTGAGTGTGTGTATGTGTGTGTGTGTGTGTGTGTGTGTGTGTGCACAGGTGACAGTTGAATCAATGTAATTGGCAAGTGGACTGGGAAAGGGCTAACAAATAGCAATCACCATTACAAAATTATTATTAGTATTATCATTCTTCAGTGGCAATACTTGGTGTTATTAATTAAGTGGTATTCACTATATTCACTAAGCATTAAAACACTGTCATGCTTGTGTTTGTGTGAAATTAATAAACTCACTGTCTTGTGCTCAACTGTTTACTCAGTAGTCTCACATGGGAACACTGGGCACGAGACAGGGACACACCCTGGATGGGATGCTAGTACATCGCAGGGCCCCATGCACACACATTCACACACTCACACCTAAGACAATTTACCATAGCCACTCCACCTGCTGGCATGTTTTTGGGAGGTGGAAGGAGACCAGAAAACCCAGAGAAAACCCATGCAGACACCATGAAAACAGGCACAGAAACTCTGTGCATACAGTAACCAGGGACCCTGGACGTATGAGGCAGCAATGCAGCCCACTGTGCTGTGTAGCAAAACTAATGAAGCAAATCCACTTGTTTTTTGCATTAATTTTTTTGTTTCTTTATCTTTAATTATGAATTGAGGTATATATCCAGTTATGTTTTCATTTTCTGAAAATTTCTATTGTGTATATTTTTCTACAGCAGCTGCTACCTTTGAGGATTTCCAGATTCGTCCACATGCTCTGAATGTGCACTCATACCGTGCCCCTGCCTTCTGTGACCACTGTGGAGAGATGCTTTTTGGCCTAGTGAGGCAAGGGCTAAAATGTGATGGTGAGAGCTACTCGTCTTTAGGAACACTTGAAAGCAGAGTACAAATGAAATAATTACAATTAGTTCCAGTCTAGATTTTGTGCAACACAATGCTGACATTTGAGTTGCGGATGCCATTAAAGCATTCCCAGTTCTTTGTTGTTTATTCATAGTGCTCTTATTTCTGATGGCTATCTCCCCCTTCAGGTTGTGGGCTGAACTACCATAAACGTTGTGCTTTTAGCATTCCCAATAACTGCAGTGGAGCGAGGAAGAGACGGCTGTCAACCACGTCTCTCTCCAGCAGCCAGTCTCTCCGTCTGTCCACCACTGAATCCCTCAGTAGTTTAAGCACCAGCACAACCTCTGAGGAAACAAATCTGATCCGCTCACACACACAGATGGTAAAGCTCACACACCCATCCACATGCCCAGTCTTAGCTACAGTGCTGTGAAAAAGTATCTGATTTTTTCCGTTTTGCATATTTATCTCACTTCTTTGTTTCTTATCTTCAAACAAAATTTAAACCTGAGTAAACACTAAATTCAGTTTTTAAATTATTTTTTCATTCATTGAAGGAAAAAGGTTATCCAGCACCAACGGGCCTGGTGTGAAAAAGTAACTGCCCCCTTAGTTACTCAATCAACTAATTAACCATATTTATTCAATTACACAGGGTTGATTACTGCCTTATTGAATCTAAACATAATTTAAATGGAATCTTTCCAGCAAAGTGTAGTAAATTAAAGGGTCTGAACAAACAGCAGACTATGCCACAATCAAAAGAAATTCTGGAAGTGATGAGAAAAAAGTAATTGAAATATATCAGTCTAGAAATGGTTACAAAGCCAGTTCCAAGGCTCTGGGACATCAGCAAACCACAGTGAGAGCCATTATCTCCAAATGCAGAAAACCTGGAACAGACAAACATCCAAGGAACTGCAGGCCTCACTCATTTCAGATAAGGTCAGTGTTTATGATTCCACCATTAGAAAGAGACTGAGCAAAAATAGTATCCATGGGAGCATTGCAATGAAAAAACCATGGCTAATCAAAAGACCATAAAAGCTGGGGCACATGACAGTATACACAACTCATGAACACAGCAGACTCAGGGTGAGATTGCTGATGAATGTTTTTTTGTCATGCCACTGCACAGTATTAAGAGGGAAACCCACACAAAAACCCAACTAAATGGAAACTTAGTGGCTTTTCAGCTGCTCTATCTGGGCTCAGCTCACACTTCACACACATCGTTCCCTCTCACTAAGAGAAAGAGATAGAGAGAGAGAGAGAGAGAGAGAGATAGAGAGAGAGAGAGAGAGAGAACAGCTTGTTAATAAGAACCCTAAAATAAGTGACAGGTCTGACATGTTAATTTGCTCTTTCCTACAGACTCCCACTAAACCTTTTGGGATAATGTTCTGTGGACTGATGAGTCAAAATTCAAATTAGAGAGACATGGATCCCTTTCATCTGGCATAAAGCTAACGCAGGATTCCACAATTAGAACATCATGCTGACTGTCAAACATGGTGGTGGTAGTGTGATGGTGGGGGGATGCATTGCTACTCCAGGGCCTGGGCAACTTTCCACAATTGACCAGCTCTCTACCAGAATATCCTAATCTCAAGCTCAAGCGCAGCTGAGCAATGCAACAAGACAATGGTCCAAAGCGCAAGAACAAGTCCACCTCTGAATGGCTGAAAGTAAATTAAGGTTTTGGAGTGGCCTTGTCAAAGTTCTGACTTGTACCCCATTGAGATGTTGCAGCAGGACCTTAAAGGGGCAGTTTATGCTTGAAAGCCCCCCAGTGTGGCTGCAATAAAGCAATTATGTAAAGAAGAGTGGGCTAGAATTCCTCCACAGTGATGTGAAATACTGATCTCCAGTTATCTGAAACATTTAGTTGTAGTTGTTGCTGCTAAAGATGGCCAATTATAGCATGTAGGGGACAATTAGTTTTACTTTCACATGTGTTATTATAGCAGTTGCATAACCTTTTTCCTTTAATAAATGAAATAATAGTTTAAAACTGTGCTTTGTGTTTTCTCATGTTCTGCTAGTCTTATATTGCATTTTGTATGAGGATTTGAAACCATTTTTTGACAAATATAAAGGAAATCAGGAGGGGCAAATACCTTTCATAGCATTATATGTTCAAGCTTATGTTTTACATAAAACTGCATATAGTCACCACCAGGGTTACCTTTTGACATGCAGCACACTGTAGAAGAGTATTAGTATGGTGGTGGTACCTGATGCTATTGGAGAATACTTAAAATATGTCGTCACTTTTGACTACTCAGAATAAGTCTATTCAGTGATGTATTTTAATATTTAGCAATATGAGATAACATTCAGGTAGTGTTCCTAATGGTATGTCCCTATTATTTACAGTATCATTTGTATAACCTCATTATGTAATCAGACCTAAAATGTAACTTAATTGGTGAGTTACCTCACAAGTTACTTAAAGCTATATTTTTATTGCATAACATAAATGGCTAAATATTAGTTAAAATTAATGATTGAAACATTTTCTGATTGTTTTATATGATGTATTTAGCATCTTGTAATACCAAACAGTAAACCCCTTTTATTTTTTTCTATTCTTCTCTAATTGTTGTATAGCCCCGAACTCCCAGTGAAGCACGGCGGTTCTACACAGGCCGGCCTGTCCACCTGGACAAGATACTAATGAGTAAAGTAAAGGTGCCACACACATTTGCAGTGCACTCCTACACACGGCCCACCGTCTGCCAGTACTGCAAAAGACTGCTCCGGGGCCTTTTCCGCCAGGGACTGCAGTGCAAAGGTCTGAATGTCTGGTGTCAAATGATGTTTGGGGTCACTTGAAATTAGCAGGGCTTAAGGGAAGGGGGGGGGATATTCATCTTCCTAGCTTCAGCAGCTATAGTGTGGAATTAATTAGCATTGGATGTGTTTGTGCCATTCTTAATAAGATTCACCCTGTTTTTGCTTTTACGTGTAGCTATAGTTACTCTGATGAATTATAAAGTAACCCTACCTAAGGCCAAGACATGTTTCTGGAGACTTTTTTATGCGTGAGACAAAAAAAAAAAAGACATTTAGAACAAAGGCAGTGCCATGTGCCTCTAATATAGCTGATGTGTCTTGAAATGCTTCTTAAAATGGATGCATTTCAGTACAAACCAGCTACTTTAAAGGTGCATTAAAAGTACATAAAACATAAAGATGCCTTTGTTTCAAACATCGTTTTTCATTCACAGGCTTAGGTGAAGTGAAAACTTCATAGGAATCCATTGAAATCATACATTCTCAATTACTGTTCACTGTTCCACTATGCTCTTTCTACAGCTAGCCCAACTTCACCAGTCCCCATGTTTCACTGATAAGGTTTTAAATGTGGGCATTTACTTTCTTGATAAAAAAATTAAATATGCTGTTGTGCCAGTAGTGCATGCAGAATGAATGCAGTGTGGATTGAACAGACAGTCCTGTGTGGAAAAAAAGCATTGTGTAAGTTCTGCTTTGTCATTTCTACAAGTGTTTCTAGCACTAGCACAGTTCAGCAGTCATTTACACAGCTGGGGACTGTCAATCATTATGCGATTTGACACACCCACACAGTTCCGATCAGGCTTTTATTTATAATTTACTTATAATTAAATTGTAGATTGGGATATGTACATTTCTTGAACATCTTTAGTATCACAAAGATTCTTTTAAACATTTGGGATTAAATTTAGCTTACAGGTTAGCTATGTTTTGTTTGCGTCATGTCAGCCAGGTAGAAGTAGCAAAGATTTTATCCTAAAAATAAAACTTGACTGCTGCACAAAATGAAACTGAAAGGTCATTAAGAGTTACTATATAATTTAGAAACTTTTTTTGTCTTGTTTGTGTACTTCTGTCTTGTCGAAATTAAGTAGAAGGAAGTTACCCAAGCGTCCCTTACACGTTCCTCAGCTGTATTAAGCTGGTGTATGTCATCTGGCTTTACTGAAACATAAAGCTCTGTGTCTGTGAGGAGCTTTCGTTTTTCCCCCTTTTTAATGCAGTGTGAGGGCGCACCTCATAAACTTAAAGAAAAATCAAAGAATAAAAAAGAAGTTCACTGCTTGTCTGATGTTCAAGTTCAAACTCAAGTTCAAATTCAACTTCAAGTTCACATGCATGTGTGTGTTGCTTTGGCTCACTGTGTCTACTGAATGGAAAGACACACATAAGCATGCTGCCATTAATAACACACAGGTAAGAACTTGTTACCTACCGGTTCACACCACCTCCTCTCTCCGTCCACAGCCGACGCTTGACCACACCCCTGCTACCCAGTGATCTATGGTATCAAATACTGCAATCAAGTTTTACAAACCAAGAGATGCAACCCTGATTGGAGGCTAGTAGTAGGTCATTTAATACTTTAGTAGTGCAGTCTCAGTACTGTGATGAGGTCTAAACTCTGACTGAAATATGTATTTCATGTCTGTGATTCCTATTCAAGTATGAATTTAGCGACTAAGCTACCACCTTTTTTAGGATCTTGGAGGGGAAGTTTGATATTGGTGTATCATTTGAAAATTCTTTCGAAAAACGTTTTAAAACCTAAAACTGAAATTATTGCCTAAATATTACATTTAAAATCAGTAAAATCAAATTACAATTTCTTTTTTTATATTTCTCACACATACATGCATACTTCTGTAGACTCACCCAATTATATACAAAACCTTAATTTCTACGTAGCCACACATATGTATGTAAAACATGTAAAACTTTCACACATATACTGTACATATATGTGAAATACTTGCATATAGATCAGTGAAGCTCTTGTGCATAAGTACATGCTTGTATGTAAACCTCTGCAGTGAAATGTTGGAACATGAATACTGTATGTAAATAAAAAATATGCATATACAGTATTTGCATATTTTTCAATTATGCAGGTCAAAGTAAAATTTCACCAACATTTCAGTATATCTGGAAAAAAACAATAGATTGCCATTTTGGACTATTTACCTGATGAACATTTCAGCAGGTAAATATGAAGTTTTATTCTTAAACAGCAAGGATGACAATATTTTTCATTTTGTTAAGATAGAAAGAACGAACTTTATTGTCATTGCACAGTACAGGTACTTAGCAATAAAATGCAGTTTAGCATCTAGGTTTTTATTTAAGTATATATTTCATATGTGCTTGTGTAAATGTGACTTCTCTGAAATAAATCTAAAATAAGACCTAGAAGGCCCCTAATAATATCGAAATGTGTGTGGACATATACACCAATCAGCCATAACATTAAACCACTGACAGGTGAAGTGAATTAACATTAACTATCTAGGGGTGGCAGCAAGTGAACAGTCAGTTCTCGGAATTGATGTGTTGGATGCAGGAAAAATGGGCAAGCGTAAGGATCTGAGAGACTTTGACAAGGGCCAAATTGTGATGGCTAGACGACTGGGACAGAACATCTCCAAAACAGCAGGTCTTGTGGGGTGTTCCCAGTATGCAGGGGTTTGTACCTTCCAAAAGTGGTCCAAGGAAGGACAACTAGTGACCTGGTGACAGGATCATGGGCACCCAAGGCCCTATGGATCTGTGTAGCTGCAGACCGGTCAGATTGTCCATGCTGACCCTGTCCACCACTGTCCACCACTG